>NW_025554616.1:0-62500 GCF_020424385.1 Procambarus clarkii
TGTTACCTATCGTACGTTACGGCTCGTGATCCTACAGCAGCCAAATTTTAATAAGTCTAGGGATACGACACAACTGCTGTTCTCAATAGCGAATCACCAGTATAACCCCTTAATAGGTAATGAGCACATAATTAACAATCTTCGTTTAGGACTGAAGAATAGATACACAATATGATAGCTATATATTCAAAACAGTATAATATAAAAACACAGATGGTAAAGTTAACTTGTAGAATATATGAAAAATATTGTCATGGCAAGTAATATATAATAGTAACTATGGCACAACAAAATATAACAGAATATAACAGACTTATCTCCCACATGTTACTCCCCTAGTCCTGTATCAGCCACTGAACTCTCGCTCTGTCGCCACCCACATTCTCACCTCCCGTCTGCCTCATCCCAGGATGAGGGATGGAAACTAAGGACTTTTTAATATTTTAAACTAATTGAACAACCACTTGTTCTCAAAACACATAAGACTGCAAGTTACATATAATAGTTGCTTACAAAATATATAAGTATAATGACACCTGTTTAATTACAGTATATGAAACATTTTCTAACTAAATAAAAGTGACATCTGGAACTCTCAAACTGAACAGGTCCAGCTTTCCCGTATCAATCAAGTAATAGACGTGTGCAGAGACAACCGCTCTCCTGTCCACTGACGCTGCCAAACCACACGACAATTTACCCAAAACACAATGTGTGTACATATACATGCAATGATAAAATAAAATAATATTTATTTTAAATTTATATACGTATTCTGCTAGGAGTACGTAACACTTCCACCTCCAAGAAAAAAAATGCAATAGATTGAAGATCAATGGCATTTTTTCAAAGTAAAATGTATGACACTTGAGATTTATGGTATTAATTACACCAAACATGTATAAGTAATAAGAACACATTTCTGGACAAATATGAAAACACTCCAAATATAGTCTTACAGGAAACTCAGAAATTTCAGTCTTATGACTATGTTCTACATATGTGTCACTGGAGTATGCAAATTTATCTCTCCAAGGTACTATCTCATTTATTTCACTTTGTTTTAGATCATATTTCACACTCCTATCTACATTATCATTAGTAGCATGAATAGAATTGTCAATAAAGGTAGCTGCTTTCACACAGTTATCATGGCAATTTAGTTTTTCATATGTTTCTACTATTTCTCCAAGATCAGTTTCATTTTTCCATGTGATTCCTTTTCCACATGGTGAATTTTCCCAAGACAGCCTCGATTTTCCATTACTCCCTTTTTCTGGAGCTGAACTGCTTAATTGAAGCAGGCTGTATGTTGAGTTGAGTTGGGACTTCTCCTGGGTATGCTCTGACACAGACATCTGCTCATCATCACTCTTGATCCTCTGTGGAACACATACTCTCGCCCAATGGATACTAAAATTAGAGAAAGTAGCATTAAACCTCACAATTATGCATAAGACTTTCCCATTCATAGAACCTTCCGAAACACAAGACACCGACTTATCAAACCTTTGACCTTCCAACCAAGAAATACAACCCAAGACAAGTGCAAAGACTACCTGATCGAACTGACTCAGATGATCCATAAGGAACACAGAAATCAATTGCCTCATAACTCTGTCATAACGATCAGTGAAAGAAAACAGGCATATGCCTAGGCACCATATCTCAATCATAACTCTCAAGACAAGTTCACACCCTCTGATGGTGAACTTGAACACAACACACACGTTCATCAACCGTCTAGTCTTCCAAGAGACTAAATAAAACATGCCGAAAACTTTACAACCTTCACCATCACTTCCCAAGTGATTTACGTCTGATGACAACCAATCAACCAAGAGGTTTAAGGGTCTTAACATCTTGAAGATGAACAGCAGATTACCTGGGAAACGCCCAAGGACAATCTGAAACCCTTCACAATGATTAACTCTAGGTAGGATAACCTTATCCTCCAACTTGAATTGCACACCTGGAGCCTCAAACATCTGCTCCCCAGTATGATTTAATCCTTCACCCACAATATGACTCTGAAAGTCAACCCCACACTTGAGTGGAACATACACTTTTATCACTCGTGCATCAAAATTAACTGGATCTGAATATAGAGACACTGCTCTAGCATAACTCACCACTTCCTCAGAACTGGATGCACAACCTACTTGAGTAAACTCTCTCTGCTCCACCACAAGGCTTGACAAAGATGTCCCACAGTCCATTACTTCACAAGAAAATGGCTGCAGAATAAAAGTAGAGTTCAACATCCTACACACACTCTGACTCAATGTACACAATGAGAAATACTTCCTCCACATAGAATAAGAATCACAACTCCTCAACTTAGATCCAATTGCTGCTTTACCACTCTTAATGATTTTACCAAAATTTCCTCCCATGACTTCTGGAGCTGCTTGGAGTACTGTCTGCTCACAATCAACAATATCACTACCAAGCTGGGTCACATCCTCACAGACAACTGAAGAGGGAGGCTCAATGGGTCTCCATCTACTCAACAGAAGCTGATCCTCTGGCTGCTTTCCCACACTCTCCAAAACTGGATCTACAGTACAGACTGTCTCCTTGCTTCTCTCTGAAATCTTAGGGTCAGTTCTACTCAAAGCACATAAATGAAGGGAATCTGAAGCGAGCGGGCAAGTAACAGGTAGTTTGACCTCCTCCCCTATTATATCACCTTGACTAGGGTGAGGCGGGGCCTCCACAACGGACTTACTCTCGACAACTGATTCTAAACTTGGAGTGAGCGGGAATACTTCTGCCAACCCGACATCTTGTCCTAAACCATTCACTTGGCTGGAATACAGAGTCGTGGCTTTTAAGTTTCTCTCAACTCCTGGCACAACGTTCGTAGTGAGCGGGCAAGACAATGGTACATGGACATCCTTTCCCAATTTATTGGAATAAAGCAGAGTCATAGTATCAGGCTTACTCTCAACAACTAAATCGGCCACACAGGAATCTGGAACAACCACATCCCACTTCTCCACTGAAGGGGTACTGGTTACTGGAACAAATGCTTGAGTAACAACATCAGAACTGACAACTGGATTTATAAGAGTACTGACATCAGCACAGGTAGAAGGGACAAAACCATCTTCTACAACAGGTTCATTCATAGAACTAACTTCAGCACAGGCAGAATAAACATGGTCTGCAACTGGCTGTTTACACAAACGGGGATCAATCTCACCCACAACATGATTTATGGCCACATCATTACCCAATATAACATCCACACCTGGGATGGGCAACTGTGTACTAACACCCACAGTGCATAAACGTGGTGTAATGGTGGATCTGAAATTAATGTCTATTAGAGGTACAGTTTTACATCCTGCAACACTCTGAAGAACAACAAACTTTCCTGTCTCTCTCTTTTCAACATCAGAAAGAATACTGGATGAAATTATGGTTTGGGAAGCACCTGTATCACGAAGAATAACCACTGGCTTCCACTTTCCATTAATACACAAGACTTCACCTGAAGACATATATGGTGAATACTGTTTCACCCAATTGGGGTTTACAGTTACATGTTTATTAGTAAGTTTATTTTGCACACCTCTGCAATAAATGAGACCAGTTGGTCGTAACTCAGGGTGCAATATAAAACATGAATGAATTCCATGGCCTTTTCTCTTACAATGGGAACAGGACCTTACAGTGGACACACTGGTAGAACCAACTGTAGGTTTAGAAATAACCTTATTATTATTTGACATTCCTGACAATGGAGTAGCAGGGTTAGGTTTTGTAAGAGAAGAGCTCATGGGAGTAACTGGAGTACTAGGACTGGATGGATTCTGATAAGGAGTTCGGTGAGCATTAAAATTTACTCTACGACTAGACTTAGGTGAAGTGGCCGTAAACGGGGCCTTAGTCAACAACTCATGCTCATCCGCGAGCTTTGACAGCTCATCAATGTCTGTTACATTCTTTTGTTCTGCCATAAAAGTAGACAACTGGTCTGGGAGACATGACAATACTTCTTCCATTATAAGAAGATTCTTTAGAGCATCAAAATCAGTGACTGGAAGTGACTTTAACCATCTGTTACAAAATTTCGTCTTCTGACGAGTAAAATCTGCTATTGTCTGATCACTTGTCCTCCTTAGATTTCTGAACTTTTGCCTGTGTGCCTCTGGATTTAGTTGGTATGCATTGAGGATGCTTTTCTTTACAAAGTCATAATCAAAACTATGAGCGTCAGGGAGGGATGTGAAAACCTCCTGACTACGCCCCTTGAATTGAGACTGCATAATGGCTACCCACTGATCCCTTGGCCAGTTCATACTGATGGCAATTTTATTAAAATGTGCAAAGAAAACCTCAGGATCTTCCTCATTGAACTTGGGCAACTCTATATACTTATTCATCCTGATGGGATTATTATCACTATTTGTTGAAACATTACTAGTATTTCCATGCCCAGCTGCCATACGCTGTGATTCAAGCCTGAAGTTAGTGTCAGCCATTTGTTGTTGAATCTCTAATTGCCTAGTTTGTTCCTCGGCTTGTTGCTTCTTTGTGGCTTCAAGTTGCAACTCAATTAAACCTCTCTGGTTTTGTGCCGCAATTTCTAAACGCCTAGTCTCCAGCTCCCTTTGCTGAGCTTCAGCCTCTAATATTTTCTGTTGCTGTTGAGCTTCAATCTCTCTTTGACGAGCTTCAGCCTCTAATATTTTCTGTTCTTTTTGAGCTTCAAGCTCTAATTGGCGAGCTTCTAACTCAAGACGCTTTAACGTCATCTGATCACTCGACTCCTCTCTTAACTCCTCTAGAATTTCTTCATCTAACTCCCCATTCTCAACAAAATGCGTCACAATGACTTTCAATATTTGGGCTTTAACCATTCTATTGCTGGCGGTCAAATCCAAATGATTTGCCATTTGTATTAACTCAGTCTTTTTAAGGTTCTGAATCCCTTCAAAGTCTGGGTGAGCCACCAACGCTGCAACTTTCTCCTCCATCGTTACTAACACTTGGCACTTGATTCACAAAAATAATTAAAATAATGGCACTGCACTACACTTCACTGTAAAATTGTCACCACACTGAAAATTCGCTTGGCCTCACTGCACAAACAAAATATATAGGATGACTTACCTCAAAATCGTGAAACGTTGTTACTTGACACACAGGAAGGCTTGCTTGGCACATGGAATAGTTCTTAAGAAACACACAGAGACACTTGACACTGGTACCTAGGAAGGCAAGGTTAGATTAGCATAGTTAAGTTAAGTGGGACAATATTTCCCGGCACAGGCCCCCATAACTCTTTGTTACCTATCGTACGTTACGGCTCGTGATCCTACAGCAGCCAAATTTTAATAAGTCTAGGGATACGACACAACTGCTGTTCTCAATAGCGAATCACCAGTATAACCCCTTAATAGGTAATGAGCACATAATTAACAATCTTCGTTTAGGACTGAAGAATAGATACACAATATGATAGCTATATATTCAAAACAGTATAATATAAAAACACAGATGGTAAAGTTAACTTGTAGAATATATGAAAAATATTGTCATGGCAAGTAATATATAATAGTAACTATGGCACAACAAAATATAACAGAATATAACAGACTTATCTCCCACATGTTACTCCCCTAGTCCTGTATCAGCTACTGAACTCTCGCTCTGTCGCCACCCACATTCTCACCTCCCGTCTGCCTCATCCCAGGATGAGGGATGGAAACTAAGGACTTTTTAATATTATAAACTAATTGAACAACCACTTGTTCTCAAAACACATAAGACTGCAAGTTACATATAATAGTTGCTTACAAAATATATAAGTATAATGACACCTGTTTAATTACAGTATATAAAACATTTTCTAACTAAATAAAGTGACATCTGGAACTCTCAAACTGAACAGGTCCAGCTTTCCCGTATCAATCAGGTATTAGACTTGTGCAACGGCAACCGCTCTCCTGTCCACTGACGCTGCCAAACCACACGACAATTTACCCAAAACACAATGTGTGTACATATACATGCAATGATAAAATAAAATAATATTTATTTTAAATTTATATACGTATTCTGCTAGGAGTACGTAACAGTAACTGGTGAGTGCACAGACTCGGAGACAGACATAGACAGAGACACAGTCAGACATACGTATACAGGGAGGGAGAGATGCAGGCATAGATAGACAGACACACATGTACAGCCATAGATAGACAGACATTCAGACAGACACACAGACACAGACATACAGACAGAGATAGACAGAAACAGACATACTGACAGAGATAGATAGACACAAACACACAGACAGAGATAGACAGACACAGACACAGACATACAGACAGAGATAGACAGACACAGACATACAGACAGACACAGACAAACAGACAGAGACAGAGAGAGACAAAGACATACAGACAGAGATAGACAGACACAGACATACAGACATACAGACAGACACAGACAAACAGACAGAGACAGAGAGACAAAGACATACAGACAGAGATAGACAGACTCAGACATACAGACAGACATACACAGACACAGACATACAGACAGAGATAGACAGACGCAGACATACAGACAGAGATAGACAGACACAGACATACAGACAGAGATAGACAGACACAGACATACAGACAGAGATAGACAGACACAGACATACAGACAGAGATAGACAGACACAGACATACAGACAGAGATAGACAGACTCAGACATACAGACAGAGATACACAGACACAGAGATAGACAGACACGGAAATGCCGTAACGACACACTGTGGGATATCTTACACGCTCCCAATTATTAACCTAATTTCCCATAATTTTTTTGTTTTAATTCTTTTCAGTAATGGTGCCCGCAGGTCGACCCGGGCCCCGCCGGGTACCCCACCTACCATATAACTACCTTTGACCGAACACGGCAATTTATACACGATAAAGCACCCCTGGTAAAGCCTCTTCCGCCCCCATACACAAGATGTAGCGCCTTAGACCTTGCTTGTGTACAACGATAACAACAGCCTGCTACAGTCTTACCGGTGAACAATGACAACAAAGACTGCTACAGTCTTACTGGTGAACAAAGACAACAAAAGTCTGCTACAGTCTTACTGGTGAACAAAGACAACAAAAGCCTGCTACAGTCTTACTGGTGAACAAAGTCAACAAAGTCTGCTACAGTCTTACTGGTGAACAAAGTCAACAAAGCCTGCTACAGTCTTACTGGTGAACAAAGACAACAAAAGCCTGCTACAGTCTTACTGGTGAACAAAGACAACAAAAGCCTGCTACAGTCTTACTGGTGAACAATGACAACAAAGTCTGCTACAGTCTTACTGGTGAACAAAGACAACAAAAGCCTGCTACAGTCTTACCGGTGAACAATGCCAGGATAAAGATACCATTCTTTAATGAGGTTCGATCCCGTGGCCTTACTTTCAGCGAATTGTGTTGATGAGCACACATATGAGAAGCACTTCTCCTTGTCTTTTGTTTTGGTTCTGTTGGAAGGATTCCCTTATGTTTTGGTTCTTATTTGGCAGAAGAGAGTATAGCATTGTGTGCAACCCGTCCTCTTAATAGAGAGTCGTATTTTGACGTATACTCTCCCTAAGGTCAAAAATTGTCGTACTAGCAAATGGTAGCCGGTCGTGATATTGGTATGCTGTTCAATTTTCAGTTTTGGGTCCTCTGGTAGGTTAGGATAAGGGCACTTTAGTACGACATTTTCTTGACGTTGGGGCTCCTTAGGAGGACGGGCTGTAATGTGGAGAGAGCAATGCTAGGTATATTATCTCTCGTTGATGTCTTTGTTGTAATTGTTGTGAATGTTATTGTTGTATTTATTACGTTATAATTATTGCATTCATTATATTATAATTGTTGCGACAGTTGGTATAATTGTTTTAGATGATGTAATTAGTATAAATGTGGTTTATATACTCGATATAAGTACTGTTATTGTAAAAACAAAAACAATTATTCTAACAACAATAACACTTATAATAAATATATAAACAACATTCATACCAATTACAACATCCATAACAATTATAACGACTGTCACAGCAATTTATAACTCAATATATACAACAAACACAGTCACAACAACGACAACAACGAAAGTTAATGTCGTGAAGATGACGTCAACTTGGGCCTAATCATATTCCTCATTTCATATCATATTTACTACATATATAAGACCCTCTAAATTGTCTTCAACCAACCAAGACAAAAACAAAAAAAGTTGAATCAAGCTATATGAAAATAGTTATTAATTATATGCTAATAAATCCTACATTATTTTGATCCCTATTTTAATGACTAACATTTTGATACAATGAACACAGTCGTTTTAGGAGAACTTTAATCACTTATGATGCATTTGATTATACTAATTAGCCAGTGATACAACGGTGCTTTAATTGGCCTCTGCTTTATCATCTGTGCCGCTCGGGAACCCGCAGTGGAATGGCCCTTTCACCGAGGCTTTGTTTATGCTGGTTAATGCTGCTTAAATCTGTCAAGAGGCCGCCAAGGACCGGGCTCCAGGTCAAACCCCTCACACGTTAGAATAATAATAATAATAATAATAATAATAATAATAATAATAATAATAATAATAAGTTGGTAGATATTTCTCACTGGCTACGAATTCAGTGAGGAGGAGAGGTAGTGTCTGTAAGCTAATGCCAGACATTTGGCCCCTCTGATAAGCTGCTCAGTGTGTGTGTGGGTACTCACCTATTTCTATTCACCTATTTGTGCTTGCGGGGGTTGAGCTTTGAATCTTTGGTCCCGCCTCTCAACTGGTATACAGATTCCTAAGTCTACTGGGGTCTATCATATCTACATTTGAAACTGTGTATGGAGTCAGCCTCCACCACATCACTGCCTAATGCATTCCATCCCTTAACTACTCTGACACTGAAAAAGTTCCTTCTAACGTCTCTGTGGCTCATGTGGGTACTCAGTTTCCACCTGTGTCCCCTTGTTCGCGTCCCACCAGTGTTGAATAGTTTATCATACATTCCATTGGAAAAAAATTAGAAAAATATATAAATTCAGGAAAACATGGCTTATTAGGCAAATCGGGCCATGCATGGTAGGCCAAGAACTGCGTTCTGGCTACTAAGTACAATATATATATATATATATATATATGTCGTACCTAGTAGCCAGAACTCACTTTTTGGCCTACTATTCAAGGCCCGATTTGCCTAATAAGCCAAGTTTTCCTGAATTAATATATTTTTTCTAATTTTTTCTTATGAAATGATAAAGCTACCCATTTCATTATGTATGAGGTCAATTTTTTTTTATTGGAGTTAAAATTAACGTAGATATATGACTGAACCTAACCAACCCTACCTAACCTAACCTAACCTATCTTTATAGGTTAGGTTTGGTTAGGTAGCCGAAAAAGTTAGGTTAGGTTAGGTTAGGTAGGTTAGGTAGTCGAAAAACAATTAATTCATGAAAACGTGGCTTATTAGGCAAATCGGGCCTTGAATAGTAGACCAAAAAGTGAGTTCTGGCTACTAGGTACGACATATATATATATATATATATATATATATATATATATATATATATATATATATATATATATATATATATATGTCGTACCTAGTAGCCAGAACGCACTTCTCAGCCTACTATGCATGGCTCGATTTGCCTAATAAGCCAAGTTTTCATGAATTAATTGTTTTTCGACTACCTAACCTACCTAACCTAACCTAACCTAACTTTTTCGGTTACCTAACCTAACCTAACCTATAAAGATAGGTTAGGTTAGGTTAGGTAGGGTTGGTTAGGTTCGGTCATATATCTTCGTTAATTTTAACTCCAATAAAAAAAAAATGACCTCATACATAATGAAATGGGTAGTTTTATCACTTCATAAGAAAAAAATTAGAGAAAATATATTAATTCAGGAAAACTTGGCTTATTAGGCAAATCGGGCCTTGCATAGTAGGCTGAGAAGTGCGTTCTGGCTACTAGGTACGACATATATATATATATGTCGTACCTAATAGCCAGAACGCACTTCTCAGCCTACTATTCAAGGCCCGATTTGCCTAATAAGCCAAGTTTTCATGAATTAATGTTTTTTCGTCTACCTAACCTACCTAACCTAACCTAACCTAGCTTTTTTTGGCTACCTAACCTAACCTTACCTATAAATATAGGTTAGGTTAGGTTAGGTAGGGTTGGTTAGGTTCGGTCATATATCTACGTTAATTTTAACTCCAATAAAAAAAAGTTGACCTCATACATAGAGAAAAGGGTTGCTTTATCATTTCATAAGAAAAAAATTATAGTAAATATATTAATTCAGGAAAACTTGGCTTATTAGGCAAAGCGGGCCTTGAATAGTAGGCTGAAAAGTGAGTTCTGGCTACTAGGTACGACATATATATATATATATATATATATATATATATATATATATATATATATATATATATATATATATATATATATATATATGTCGTACCTAGTAGCCAGAACTCACTTTTTGGCCTACTATGCAAGGCCCGATTTGCCTAATAGGCCAAGTTTTCATGAATTAATATATTTTCTCTAATTTTTTTCTTATGAAATGATAAAGCTACCCATTTCATTATGTATGAGGTCAATTTTTTTTTATTGGAGTTAAAATTAACGTAGATATATGACCGAACCTAACCAACCCTACCTAACCTAACCTAACCTATCTTTATAGGTTAGGTTAGGTTAGGTAGCCGAAAAGGTTAGGTTAGGTTAGGTTAGGTAGGTTAGGTAGTCGAAAAACAATTAATTCATGAAAACTTGGCTTATTAGGCAAATTGGGCCTTGCATAGTAGGCTGAGAAGTGAGTTCTGGCTACTAGGTACGACATATATATATATATATATATATATATATATATATATATATATATGTCGTACCTAATAGCCAGAACGCACTTCTCAGCCTACTATTCAAGGCCCGATTTGCCTAATAAGCCAAGTTTTCATGAATTAATGTTTTTTCGTCTACCTAACCAACCTAACCTAACCTAACCTAGCTTTTTTTGGCTACCTAACCTAACCTTACCTATAAATATAGGTTAGGTTAGGTTAGGTAGGGTTGGTTAGGTTCGGTCATATATCTACGTTACTTTTAACTCCAATAAAAAAAAATTGACCTCATACATAGAGAAAAGGGTTGCTTTATCATGTCATAAGAAAAAAATTATAGTAAATATATTAATTCAGGAAAACTTGGCTTATTAGGCAAATCGGGCCTTGAATAGTAGGCTGAGAAGTGAGTTCTGGCTACTAGGTACGACATATATATATATATATATATATATATATATATATATATATATGTCGTACCTAATAGCCAGAACGCACTTCTCTGCCTACTATGCAAGGCCCGATTTGCCTAATAAGTCAAGTTTTCATGAATTAATTGTTTTTCGACTACCTAACCTACCTAACCAAACCTAACCTAACTTTTTCGGCTACCTAACCTAACCTAACCTAAAAAGATAGGTTAGGTTAGGTAGGGTTGGTTAGGTTTGGTCATATATCTACGTTAATTTTAACTCCAATAAAAAAATATTGACCTCATACATAATGAAATGGGTAGCTTTATCATCTCATAAGAAAAAAAAATTGAGAAAATATAATATTTCAGGAAAACTTGGCTTATTAGACAAATCGGGCCTTGCATAGTAGGCCGAGAAGTGCGTTCTGGCTACTAGGTACGACATATATATATATATATGTCGTACCTAGTAGCCAGAACTCACTTTTTGGCCTACTATTCAAGGCCCGATTTGCCTAATAAGCCAAGTTTTCCTTAATTAATATATTTTTTCTAATTTTTTCTTATGAAATGATAAAGCTACCTATTTCATTATGTATGAGGTCAATTTTATTTTATTGGAGTTAAAATTAATGTAGATATATGACCGAACCTAACCAACCCTACCTAACCTAACCTAACCTATCTTTATAGGTTAGGTTTGGTTAGGTAGCCGAAAAAGTTAGGTTAGGTTAGGTTAGGTAGGTTAGGTAGTCGAAAAACAATTAATTCATGAAAACTTGGCTTATTAGGCAAATCGGGCCTTGCATAGTAGGCTGAGAAGTGCGTTCTGGCTACTAGGTACGACATATATATATATATATATATATATATATATATATATATATATATATATATATATATATATATATATATATATATATATATATATATATATATATGTCGTACCTAATAGCCAGAACGCACTTCTCAGCCTACTATGCAAGGCCCGTTTTGCCTAATAAGCCAAGTTTTCATGAATTAATATATTTTTTCTAATTTTTTCTTATGAAATGATAAAGCTACCCATTTGATTATGTATGAGGTCAATTTTTTTATTGGAGTTAAAATTAATGTAGATATATGACCGAACCTAACCAACCCTACCTAACCTAACCTAACCTATCTTTATCGGTTAGGTTAGGTTAGGTTAGGTAGGTTAGGTAGTCAAAAAAACATTAATTCATGAAAACTTGGCTTATTAGGCAAATTGGGCAATGCATAGTTGGCTGAGAAGTGCGTTCTGGCTATTAGGTACGACATATATATATATATATATATATATATATATATATATATATATATATATATATATATATATATATATATATATATATATATATGAGAAGATCTTTTTTTTTGGGGGGGGGGGGTAAAGTAGGGGGGAGTACGAGGAGAGGGACGGGAGGGGGTGAGTGTGGAGGACGAGGGGTTGAGCTCGGGTTAGGGGGTAGAGGAGGGATTGGGAGAGAACTGTATAGATATCTATCTATCCGTCTGTATATATCTACCTATCAATCTATCCATCTTTCTATCTATGCATCTATCCATCCATAAACGTAGATTGATGGATGGATAGTTGGATACATGGATGAGTAGATGGATGGAAAGATGGACAGATAGATGCATCGATAGACAGCTGGATAGGTTGATAGGTAGAAAGATAGATACAGATGGATAGATAGATGTATATACAATCAGATCCCTCTCCCAATCTCCTTCCCTCTTCACCCTCTCTCCCAGTGTACCCATCACCCAACTCCTCTCCCCAATCTCCTCTCACTATCCCTCTCTCTTCCCATTTTCCCATTCCTTCTCAACATCTCCTTCCCTTATCTTTCCTGTCTATCATCTCCCCTACCTTCCCCCCTCATCCACCCTTTCCACCTTTTTACTTCTTTCTTCCTCAACACTCCTTCCATTTTTCCCTTTTTACCAGCATTACTTCTCTTCCCTTCTTCTCCTTCTCTCTCTCACTCTTTCTGAAAGTTTAATATTATGAAGCACAGAACTTCAAAATAAGTCTACAACACAGACAATATATATTTCAAATTCCATGAAAATCGCAAAGGGGAAAACCGGGGGTCTTATATATGCCGATTTTTCTTAAAGTGTGGCACCGAGGCCGAAACCGATTGGCTTGTGACACTCCAGTACCCCTATGACTCATCTTAGAATGTTAGGTGAGGCCAGGTCCAAGAGTGGAAAAACCACATGTGAAGAATTAGAGAATGCTGAACGCGTTTTCGGCTCAATTTGCCTTCATGAGAGCAAGATAAAGAGTGAAAACGGAAGCGTGGTGGGCAGACCTTATAACCAGCCCCCCAGGGAGAGACAGATCACCTGACCACCAATAAGTGGGGATGAAACCTTACTTTATGGAAAAAATGGGGAGGAAAAAGAAGTCGGAAAGGTTGAAATATGGATAAGTTTAAAGCAAATGTTCCAGTCACTCATAGTGGAATTAAGGGACTCAACAAAAACACTGGAGAGTACGGTATAAGTGCAACAAAAACACTGGAGAGTACGGTATAAGTGCAACAAAAACACTGGAGAGTACGGTATAAGTGCAACAAAAACACTGGAGAGTACGGTATAAGTGCAACAAAAACACTGGAGAGTACGGTATAAGTGCAACAAAAACACTGGAGAGTACGGTATAAGTGCAACAAAAACACTGGAGAGTACGGTATAAGTGCAACAAAAACACTGGAGAGTACGGTATAAGTGCAACAAAAACACTGGAGAGTACGGTATAAGTGCAACAAAAACACTGGAGAGTACGGTATAAGTGCAACAAAAACACTGGAGAGTACGGTATAAGTGCAACAAAAACACTGGAGAGTACGGTATAAGTGCAACAAAAACACTGGAGAGTACGGTATAAGTGCAACAAAAACACTGGAGAGTACGGTATAAGTGCAACAAAAACACTGGAGAGTACGGTATAAGTGCAACAAAACACTGGAGAGTACGGTATAAGTGCAACAAAAACACTGGAGAGTACGGTATAAGTGCAACAAAAACACTGGAGAGTACGGTATAAGTGCAACAAAAACACTGGAGAGTACGGTATAAGTGCAACAAAAACACTGGAGAGTACGGTATAAGTGCAACAAAAACACTGGAGAGTACGGTATAAGTGCAACAAAAACACTGGAGAGTACGGTATAAGTGCAACAAAAACACTGGAGAGTACGGTATAAGTGCAACAAAAACACTGGAGAGTACGGTATAAGTGCAACAAAAACACTGGAGAGTACGGTATAAGTGCAACAAAAACACTGGAGAGTACGGTATAAGTGCAACAAAAACACTGGAGAGTACGGTATAAGTGCAACAAAAACACTGGAGAGTACGGTATAAGTGCAACAAAAACACTGGAGAGTACGGTATAAGTGCCACCGGTTGGAAAAACAAAAAACAAAAATAAGTTTAATGGCTGCTCCATTGTACTGACGGGTTATATTGAAGCTTATATGGGGATCTAATTTGTACATGCCTGGGCTTACATTAAGGCTGTTGTTACTTTGTTTGATCTGAGCGAACTCAGTCACATTTCGTTCAACAAAACTCTTACTTTTAACAATACATTTGGCCCTTCTGAAGTCGATAGAATGATCACAAAAACTGGAATGTAAATACAATGCACTGGAGTGCGAGGCTGTACGAATAGCATATGAGTGTTATTTTAAACGTGACGAAAGAGATTTACCAGTTTGGCCAATGTAAACACATGCGCACTCATTGCAAGGATGGAGTACACACATCCTGCAACAGACGAGGGAGAGTTCTTAATTAAAATGGACTTAACTGTATTATTATTGGTGAACACTGGGTTAATATTAAGGTTCTCAGGGCTGGGGCAAGTTTTTCTAATCATTCAAAATACGGTCAAACCAGCGAGTTTTTTTTTAGTTTTGGTTTAGATTTGGGAGCATGTTTGTAGAACGTCCTTTTAGCTTGTCCAAACGTGACATCCAAGAAATATTTTGGGTATTTTAACTTCTTCGCAATTTCATATATTTTTGCTATTTCTTCATCACAAAATTCCGGGCTGCAAACTCTCAGGGCTCTGAGAAGCATTCCAGAAATACTACTCGTTTAACTTGACTATGATGATTAGAATAATTATGAACATACGAGCACATATTGGTAGATTTCTAATACACGTTGAAATTGAAACTCCTGACGATTCTATGAATCATGATGTCTAAAAATGACTGGACATAATTCTCTTCATTCTCACTTGGGAATGTAATTGACGGAACTAGCGAATTAAGCTGATTGAGAAAATATATTTGGTCATGGTTAACAGCCACAGGCATAAAATATCCTCAACATACCTATACCTTACAAAATTCGAGGGTAAAATCCTGGGTAAGTTATTTGTTTCAAAACTTTCCATGTACAGATTGCCCAAACCCGGGAAGAGGGGATTACCCATCGCCTTAAATACATATATTTATTAATAATTTTGACTGCATGTTTATAATTTATCTGAACCATCCTCGCGAGACGATTTGTTTAGCATTTATTTTTCAATAAGAATAGTAAATAAGATTTACCTCCTTCAGTACTCTATCATTTTATTGTCTTTCCGCCTTTATTGCCTCTTGGCTCCAATTTCCCTTACTTCATTTCACTCTGCATCCCTTTCAGTCCTTATCTCCCTTCTTGTTCTTTCATCTTTCCTTCTCTTATTCCCTTTCGCCCCTCTCCGTCCTGCTTCCTTCTACCTACTTAACTCTCCATCTACTAAGCTTCTCCCTCTATTTTTCTACCCCCCCCCCCGCCCCTCATTCTTTACTCCCCTCCCCCCTCCTTCCCTCTGCACCCAGAACCTGTTTCCGCTTTATCTCTCATCTCAACAATGTTCTAATGCCTTTGCTTATTCATAAGGTGGCCCGGGACCGCTTGACGTATTCATTAGTCACAATTAAGGGTATTCAACCTTCTCTGCGGCCGCTAGTGTGCAAGTTAGGCTGTCTGGGGTCAACCTTTTGCTGACCTCAGCTGGGGGTGACCTGACCTGCCATGACCTGGCTCTGACTCTTTGGTACCTGCCTGTCTCACGGCCTTCATTGTTGTTTGCCTGCTTTCCCATTGATTGTTTGCCTATCTCTCTGGTGTCCTGTTTGCGTGCCTAAAGGCTTCTCCCCTTTCACTCTGCTAATTTGCCTTCTTCCTAAAAAATCATGTGTGTCTGCCTTCTTATTCCTGTCTACTTTGCTGTCTACCTGCCTCTCCGTCCTGTCTACCTGCTTCTCCTTCCTGTCTACCTGCCTTTCCGTCCTGCCTGCCTTCCTCTCCGTCCTGCCTGCCTACCTCTCCGTCCTGCCTGCCTGCTTCTCCGTCCTGCCTGCCTGCCTCTCCGTCCTGCCTGCCTGCCTGCCTGCCTGCCTACCTGCCTGCCTGCCTGCCTGCCTGCCTGCCTACCTGCCTGCCTGCCTCTCCGTCCTGCCTGCCTGCCTGCCTCTCCGTCCTGCCTGCCTTCCTCTCCGTCCTGCCTGCCTGCCTGCCTCTCCGTCCTGCCTGCCTTCCTCTCCGTCCTGCCTGCCTACCTCTCCGTCCTGCCTGCCTGCCTACCTGCCTGCCTGCCTCTCCGTCCTGCCTGCCTGCCTGCCTGCCTACCTGCCTCTCCGTCCTGCCTGCCTGCCTGCCTGCCTGCCTACCTGCCTGCCTGCCTCTCCGTCCTGCCTGCCTGCCTGCCTGCCTGCCTACCTGCCTGCCTGCCTCTCCGTCCTGCCTGCCTGCCTGCCTCTCCGTCCTGCCTGCCTCTCCGTCCTGCCTGCCTTCCTCTCCGTCCTGCCTGCCTGCCTGCCTGCCTGCCTACCTGCCTGCCTACCTGCCTGCCTGCCTCTCCGTCCTACCTTCCTGCCTTCCTGCCTGCCTGCCTCTCCGTCCTGCCTGCCTTCCTCTCCGTCCTGCCTGCCTACCTCTCCGTCCTGCCTGCCTACCTCTCCGTCCTGCCTGCCTGCCTACCTGCCTGCCTGCCTCTCCGTCCTGCCTGCCTGCCTGCCTGCCTGCCTGCCTACCTGCCTGCCTGCCTCTCCGTCCTGCCTGCCTGCCTGCCTACCTGCCTGCCTGCCTCTCCGTCCTGCCTGCCTGCCTGCCTCTCCGTCCTACCTTCCTGCCTTCCTGCCTCTCCGTCCTGCCTGCCTGCCTCTCCTCCTGCCTGCCTACCTGAATGCCTCTCCGTCCTGCCACTCCGTCCTACCATTCCGTCCTGTCTGCCTACCTGCCTGTCTGGCTTCTTGGACATAATCCAAGCCATGACAAGCGAGAACCAATACAGATATATACAAAGGATTTGTGATACTGGCTTCTTGGCTTGGTGTACTGAGGCAGGAGCAGTGTGGCCACCACACTGAAGGTGTCGGTGTTGTTCCTGGGGTGTACCTCGATATTCCTGGGTGTATACAAGTGTACGGGGACATTAGTAGGTGTATAATACAAGAGATCACAGACCAGGATGATACAGCAGACTGCACTGCAGGATGATACAGCAGACCACACTGCAGGATGATACAGAAGGCCACACTGCAGAATGATACAGCAGACCACACTGCAGGATGATACAGCAGTCTACACTGCAGGATGATTCAGCAGACCACACTGCAGGATGATTCAGCAGACCACACTGCAGGATGATACAGCAGACCACACTGCAGGATGATACAGCAGTCTACACTGCAGGATGATACAGCAGACCACACTGCAGGATGATACAGCAGACCACACATCAGGATGATACAGCAGACTACACATCAGGATGATACAGCAGACCACACATCAGGATGATACAGAAGGCCACACTGCAGAATGATACAGCAGACCACACATCAGGATGATGCAGCAGACCACACATCAGGGTGATACAGCAGACTACACATCAGGATGATACAGCAGACCACACTGCAGGATGATACAGCACACCGCACATAAGGATGACACAGCAAATCACACATCAGGATAATACAGCAGACAACACATATAAGGATGATACAGCAGACCACACATCAGGATGATACAGCAGACCACACTTCAGGATGATACAGCAGACCACACAACAACTAGAGGGAATACAGAGAACATACACCGCAGACATACACGCGATACACGACCTAAACTACCGGAACTGTCTCAAAGCTCTCAAGATGTACTATCTTGAGAGGAAACGAGAGAGACATAAAATAAATAATATATACATGAAAGATACTGGAGGTCCAGGTCCAAAATTTGCACAGTAGAATAACAACACACTGGAGCGAAAGATACGGATGGAAATGCAGAATAGAACCAGTGAGGAGTAGAGATGTCATTGGCACAATCAGAGAACACTGAACATCAGAGGTCTACGGTTGTTCAATATTCTCCCAACGAGAATTAGAAATATTGCTGGAACAAAGGAGGACTTCTTCAAGAACAAATTGCATAAGTTCTTGCAAGGTGTGCCGGACCAACCAGGCTGTAGTGGATATGTTGGACTACGGGCCGCTCCAAGCATTAGCCTGTTGGACAAAGTTATCCAAAGTCGAGCCTGGCCTCAGGTCGGGCTCGACTTGTGATAACACAGCAGAATTATGAGAGCAAAGATGTTGTTGTTATAGATTCAGCTACTCGGAACAAGCTCCAAGTAGCCATAGTGAACCCATAGTGGACTTACCTGGCACAGGAGCGGTGCGTGATGTGGAGAGCAAAGAGCCGGGGAGAGTATGTGTAGATATCACGGAGCGGTGAGTCAGGTGACGGAGGCCGCAGGAGAGAACACCGCCTCCAGCACGCACAGCTTTCATGCAGGAACTTAGTCCTAATTTTCCCCGGAATACGACCCGCCAAATCATTTAACAACTTATTCACTGCTGGGTGAGCAGAGGCTACAGTTAAGGATTGGCGCCCGGTCAATCCACCCCCGGACAGGATACGAACCCAGGCTAAAGCATTCGCGAAGCGCCGGGCGAGTCTTTTACCACTACACCACGAAGACCGTAATGTTGCGTATTCCATTCCTTACCTTACCTTGCGATGATTTCAGGGCTCAACGTTCTCGCGGCCTTGTCCTCGACCAGGCCTCCTGGTTGCTGGACTGGTCAACCAGGCTGTTGGACGCGGCTGCTCGAAACCTGAATTATGAATCACAGCCTTGTTAATCAGGTATGCTTTGGAGGTGTTTATTAGGTTGTCTCCTGAACATTGCGAGGGGTCGGCCAGTTATGCCCCTCATGTGTAGTGGAAGCGTGTTGAACAGTCTCGGGCTGTCTCAGTCATATATGATTTCAAGTGAAGGTGTGAATGAAAACCGAGCCCGAGGGCTGGAGCTCGTCTTAGTAGCACATGTATGTGAGTATACACATGAACATGTACCCAAATTGGTGGGTTCAAATAGGCGTTTAGGCATTCTCTGTCTGTCTGTCTGTCTGTCTGTCTGTCTGTCTGTCTGTCTGTCTGTCTGTCTGTCTGTCTGTCTGTCTGTCTGTCTGTCTGTCTGTCTGTCTGTCTGTCTCTCTCTCTCTCTCTCTCTCTCTCTCTCTCTCTCTCTCTCTCTCTCTCTCTCTCTCTCTCTCTCTCTCTCTCTCTCTCTCTCTCTCTCTCTCTCTCTCTCTCTCTCTCTCTCTCTCTCTCTCTCTCTCTCTCTCTCTCTCTCTCTCTCTCTCTCTCTCTCTCTCTCTCTCTCTCTCTCTCTCTCTCTCTCTCTCTCTCTCTCAGTCTCTCTCTGTCTCTCTCTCTCTCTCTCTCTCTCTCTTCTCTCTCTCTCTCTCTCTCTCTCTCTCTCTCTCTCTCTCTCTCTCTCTCTCTCTCTCTCTCTTGTATTTTACCAAGAAGAAAAATATTTTAAATATTCGATATATGGGTTTAGTAAAACTTACAATTTCACATTTATCACTGTTCATGACTGACAGTTTAATGTTCCGTTGTGGTGTTTAAGAGGAAGAGAAAGTCAATGACGCCTTCTTCTGCCCTAAAAAAAATTAATATTTGTCTGTTGTTGGAATTATAGAGACTGGCTAATGCACTCCGCCCCCCCCCCTCTCACTTGGCCTCTGGTGTCGATAGTGATCCAAATCGTGAGGTAGTTTGATTTAAAAGTGCTTACCTAGTTGCACTCGCCTACTTGGGTGAGTTTCAGCTCCTGGATCTAAACTTTTGTCACAGTTTCTGTCTCCAAACTCTGATAGGTATTGACCTGATATATGAGGCTTACAGCTACATTGTATTCGCGTGTTCATCTAGTTCTAGTTAAGAGGAAGGGTGAGTTACGGCTCTTGGGTCCCGCCTCTTAAGTTTTAATAGACATATTTTCACGTATAGGTTTGCTTTAGTCCTAGGCTTTAGGGCTTAGGCCATTCGCCATCCGTTTTTTTAAGGCTAAACAACACCCTTGTTGTTTAGCCTTAACTGGTCTGTTTAACTGGTCCAAACAACCAAACACCATGGTTGTTTGGTGTGTGAGATCCTCAAACTTCATCTCACTCGTTTTCATTAGTGTGTGTGTACTTTATTACTTGTACTAGTAAGCACAAGTAGTACAGGCTGTTCTTTGGGTGGGAGGGGGGGGGAGGCTGAGCTTCGGCTCTTTGGTCCCGCCTCTCAAGTGCTAATCATCTGGTGTACAGGTTCTTGAGCCTATTGGGTTCTATCAAGTCTACATAAGAAACTGTGTATGGAGCTCTCACTTCTCAGTGTATTTCATTAGTTAACCTAACACTTAATTTTTGGGGCAGTTTAAATTTGGGTACTCAGTTTCCACCTGTGTCCCCTTGTGGGAGTCTCACAGTGTGGTACTCCCACCATGTGGGAGTACCACCTTGTGGGAGTACCACCTTGTGGGAGTACCACCTTGTGGGAGTACCACCTTGTGGGAGTACCACCTTGTGGGAGTACCACCATGTGGGAGTACCACCTTGTGGGAGTACCACCATGTGATAGTACCACCTTGTGGGAGTACCACCATGTGATAGTACCACCTTGTGGGAGTACCACCATGTGATAGTACCACCTTGTGGGAGTACCACCATGTGATAGTACCACCTTGTGGGAGTACCACCATGTGATAGTACCACCTTGTGGGAGTACCACCTTGTGGAAGTACCACCTTGTGGGAGTACCACCTTGTGGGAGTACCACCTTGTGGGAGTACCACCATGTGGGAGTACCACCATGTGGGAGTACCACCTTGTGGGAGTACCACCATGTGGGAGTACCACCTTGTGGGAGTACCACCTTGTGGGAGTACCACCTTGTGGGAGTACCACCATGTGGGAGTACCACCTTTTTGGAGTACCACCATGTGGGAGCACCACCTTGTGGGAGTACCACCTTGTGGGAGTACCACCATGTGGGAGTACCACCTTGTGGGAGTACCACCATGTGGGAGTACCACCTTGTGGGAGTACCACTATGTGGGAGTACCACCTTTTTGGAGTACCACCTTGTGGGAGTACCACCTTGTGGGAGTACCACCTTGTGGGAGTACCACCTTGTGGGAGTACCACCATGTGGGAGTACCACCATGTGGGAGTACCACCTTGTGGGAGTACCACCCGCTTTACATAAGTGTTTTTCTACCGTATCAATTTCCCTGAGAATTGTGTTTGCTGTAATCATGTTCTCTCTTACTCTTGTGTCTTCCAGCGACGTGAGGTGTAGTTCATGTACGCTGACCTAGTAACTCATGCCTCGTAGTGCTGGGACTAGTCTGAAGGCATACTTTTAAACCTTCTTCAGCTTCATCTCATTGCTTGACTAGAAATGGAGTCCGGGCTGAAGCCGCATACTCCCAAGATTATCCTCACATATGTGATATACTAGGTTCTGAATGAATCATTTCACATATTACTAAAGGAACGTCTAATGTTGGCTAATCTACAATATGCCCAGCGATTATATCCTTTAGATGGGCGGATTTAAGTGAAATATTTTGTGTTATATCATCTTCCAGATCTTTTTCTCCACCCAATTCTTGAAAGATTTTATCTCCCATTTGGTACTGTGTGTCCGACCATCTACTCCCTATACCTAGTTTCATTACTGTGCAATGACTTGAGTTAAACTCGAATAACCATTTGTTGGACCGTTCTTTCAGTTTATCTAGGTCATCTTTGATAGTCTTTTGCTGTCTCTCTCTGTCTTAATCCTCCTGATAATTTTGACATCATCAACAAATATTGAGACGAATAAGCCTATTTCCTCTGGAAAATCATTTACGTGTAGCAGAAACATGACAGGTGGAGTAACATCTCGCCTCTATGAGATCTCACTCCTCACACTATCTCGCTGTTTTCTGTCGCTTAGGTATTCCTTTAGCCAGAGGAGCACTTTACCTGTCACTCCTGCTTACTTCTTTAGCTTATGCACAAGTCTCATGTGAGGCTCTATTTCAAAGGGTTTCTGATAATTCAAAAATATAGAGTTTGCCTATTCTTATCCATCTCATCTTGTTTTTGTCGCCTGGTCATAGAATTATTCTATTAAGTGTGTGAGGGAAAATTTACCATCCCTGAACATGTGCTGATGGTGTTACATTCTCCTTTCTCTCCAGATGTTCTAGTAGAGATGTTCTGGAGATGTTCTCTCCATATGTTTTACTAGTTTTTCTTACCGCTTTTCCAACGCTTTGCTTGGTAGGCAACTTAAGGACACTGGCCTATAACCTAGTGCCTCCTGCCTGTGTGCCCGTTCATATATTTTGGAACTACATTAGCTGTCATTCAACTTTTTGGTAGGTCTCTTGTGTACAGTGTCATGTAATACACTAAAGTGAGTGGCAAGCTATCTTGAGGTTCTCTTGAGATGATTTCGGGGCTTAGCGTCCCCTCGCCCCCCTTTTTTTGTTACACCCCCCTCCCCAGGAAGCAGCGGTCTATCTCCCAGGTACCTGTTTACTGCTAAGTAACAGAGGAATCAGAGTGAAAGAAACATTTTTGCCCATTTGTCTCCGCCTTCACCGGGGATCGAACCCGGAACTTCAGGACTACGAATCCGAAGTGCTGTCCACTCAGCTGTCAGGCGCCCTTAGAGCTTAGCATTTCCGCTTCGTCGTTTAGAATCTATAGTGAGATTTTGTCCGATAAATCAGCTTTTGTTGTGACCATTTCCTTCAGTGCTGCTGCGGCTTAGCAACGCCTCTCTCAGTTGAGGCACTTTTCCCTTGCTCTATATTAAAGACCTCCTGGACTCTCTTAGGGAGTTCCTCACACACTAACCTGTCACTCTTTCTCTGTCTGAATATTTATATATTTACCCATCTGTCAGCTTTTGGATCCCGCTTTTCTTAACGTCGATCATCTATTGTACTGACTCCTTACCAATTTTCTCTATCATATCCACTATATAAATATATATATATATATATATATATATATATATATATATATATATATATATATTTATAACTGAAAACTCCACACCCCAGGCACCCCATGGAACATGCAGGCTTTATACATGCATATATATATATATATATATATATATATATATATATATATATATATATATATATATATATATATGTTGTACCTAGTAGCCAGAACGTCGTACTCGGCCTACTGTGCAAGGCCCGATTTGCCTAATAAGCCAAGTTTTTCTGAATTTATATATTTTTCTAATTTTTTCTTATGAAATGATAACTGGCTATTTCATGATGTATAAGTTAATTTGTTTAAATTTGAGTTAAAACTAACGTAGCTATATGACCGAACCTAACCTAACCTAACCTAACCTAACCTATCTTAACCTCACCCAAACTAACACAACTAAATCAATAAATTATGGTCTTAGTATAAAATAATAATAATAATTAAAATAAACTATTAAAAAAAATGATTGAAAAATAAAGGAAATCACTCGGCCTATTAGGCAAATCGGGCCTTGCATAGTAGGCCGAGAAGTGCGTTCTGGCTACTAGGTACGACATATATATATATATATATATATATATATATATATATATATATATATATATATATATATATATATATATATATATATATATATATATATATATATATATATATATTTGTCCTGGGGACCATTCAGGCTTGTTCGCATATATATATCTATATATATATATATATATATATATGCGAACAAGCCTGAATGGTCCCCAGGACAATATGCAACTGAAAACTCACACCCCAGAAGTGACTCGAACCCATACTCCCAGGAGCAACGCAACTGGTATGTACAAGACGCCTTAATCCACTTGACCATCACGACCGGACATAATGAGGTGATAGCCGAGGCTATTTGAACCACCCCACCGCCGGCACTCGGATAGTAATCATGGGCATAGCATTTTACCAAATCACCTCATTTGGTAAACCTCACGTGTGCCCCAAAGAATGAGGTGATTTGGTAAAATGCTATGCCCATGATTACTATCCGAGTGCCGGCGGTGGGGTGGTTCAAATAGCCTCGGCTATCACCTCATTATGTCCGGTCGTGATGGTCAAGTGGATTAAGGCGTCTTGTACATACCAGTTGCGTTGCTCCTGGGAGTATGGGTTCGAGTCACTTCTTGGGGTGTGAGTTTTCAGTTATATATATATATATATATATATATATATATATATATATATATATATATAAGGGGTACCACCTCTGGTTGCGTTTGTATGGACCTTCGAAGACGATATGTAGCATCCGGAAGAGCCTTGTGGGGCACCCCGCATACACTCACATATTGTTTTTTCCTAACCCCCCCCCCCCCCAACATTTTTTGTATATTTGTCATTTTATTTTATTTAAAACCACATTACACATAAACGGTTACAACATTGGTTACATGCAAGGTACATGACTACTTGTCACAGGTTGTCGAGCCCCTCCAGCTCCTCAGATGGAGGGCAGGAACCATGGATGCAAACGCACATAAACCTTGTGCGTTTCCTCTCTGGATCGCCATACTAAGGCGCTGCAAGAGGAAATTGGCGTTGTTTTAGTTGTCTTAATTACCTTAGATCTCAGTTCCTTAAAAAAATAGCAGCACTTTTACTCCAGGTACCAAGTGTCTCTAAGACAATGGGGAGAAAATTGTATTTGTGATCAAGATCTTTGTTTTTACGAGACTTGGCTGCTTCCCGGTGAGTGGCAGCGCCGCCTGGATGTGCAACACTGATGTCAACATAGGTGTTGGCTAAAGTTGAAACACACATGTAGTCCCACACCAGCTGTCTACTATTCTTCTATGTGGTTTACTGTGATCCCGTCTGAGCGACCGACAGGCTCGTCAGAGTTTTGGAGCATTAGGTAATGAGGTTCTCTCTCTGCTGGACAACTGGCTGTTGTAGGACTTCTCTTAATAATTTCATTTACCTCGATATCTCTTGCATGCCATTCTTCTGTGCTTTGGTAGAGCAGGCCATAACCGCCGTACCTGTCGGTCACTGCCTCGCTGCAAATACACCTGTATTCGGTGTGGATTAGGGCAGCGAGGCGGAGAGCAACAACAATTCAGAGGGACTGCAGTGTGGGACGTGTGCTGGCTGCTGACATTGGCAGTTACTAATAGGAAGTCACCTGCATGGAGAGCTGCTACAGCTCTAAGTCAGACAGTTATGTTGTGTTGCAGCAGCTTCTATGCATGTTGCAGCTGCTTGGTCTACACTAGGGTTATCCCAGCTGGATTGGTTGTGAGCGTTATAAGGTGGTGGTTGGTGTGCTGGTCCAGCAAGAGAGACCCATTTGGTGGTGCAGTGTATAGAGCTGAGATCTTGTACCCCCCCCCCCTGTTGACCTAGGTAATCGGATTACCTTCAGAAGAATGTCAGATGCCACTGTAGAGGACAGGAACGCTGGTACAGCAATTTCTGTTGCTGTGCGAACGCAGAAGCTCCCGAGTCTGACAGAGTGGAAGGGTTGTTTTCACTGAGTCGCTGAGAGAAAGGTTGAGGGCTTTCTAACATTGATTTCAGCAAGCTGTCGTACTTTTCTAATTTAATATTATTGAAAGATGACGAACATCTGTTCCTGGGGAGGGACAAGCATCTGGTGATAAGGCAAAGTGCATCATGAGCATCGATGTCTTCAATCATCTCATCCATCTTCTTCAGGTCAGTGACCTTCTTACCAAGGACCTCGTCGATGGCCTTCCTTCCAACAGGAGCTCTTAGGAGTGTGCTGTCCTCAGGGTTGGTTATATGAATATCAGGCAAAACAACCTATATTCGCTCTATTATGTGCTGGTTGGTGGAAGTTATACCGCACTTGGAAGAGTTCAGGGCAAGGCCTAGACTTGCTCCTTGCTTCTGAATTATTCTTATGTCGTCCAAGAGTGAGGCTGGGGAACCGGCTAGAGTACCATCGTCCAAAAACCAAATGTTGAGCTCACTGGACATGATATCGGTGACTTCCTTGATAACTTGGCAGAAAAGAAAAGAAGCAATGGGGTCACCCTGTTGGACACCTTCTTGTGATTTAATTTCATGTTCTCCGAATAACTGGAAAATAGCGATGAACCGAGAGTACTGCATCCCTTCTTACCAGATTAAAAGCATTTTGGAAATCCATTTTGGAAATTTTATCTGTGCCTGTTCTCTTGTAATATTGGCAATATAGGCTCTAACTGCATGAGCCGCTACATCATACCCTTGGGGAATACCAAACCCAAGCTGTTTTTAGTAGCTTCAGCATGTCTGCTGCTGCCTGGCTAACTGTTCTAGCAGCAGCCTTAGCGACGAGGCGCCGGAGGGAATTGCCTACAGCTATTGGTCTCATTCCCCTGTCCTTTTTCCTCAGGGCACAGAGGGTAGCACCATAAAAGATAGATCTTATGGTCTCTGGTATGTTGCCAGCTAGACATGTGTTGGAGAATCTAGTTAGTTCCACCAGGAGGCCCTGTGCAATGTTTCCCAGTGCAGGGTTGAGCATTTGTTTGATGTGGTTGGGTCTTAATCCCGTGAACGCACCTGCTGATTCTGGTGGGAAGGATAAAGCTGCTTTATGTACCACAGATTCGACTACACATGGGGGCTCTGCTCTGGTGACACTAACTGATGGAACACTGTCGTCACGTGCAGCGGTGGGTGGGTGTATCTCTCTCAGGGTTTGTGCTGTATTGGTATCTCTGGTGGCAACTGTGTCCTCGCTGGGTGATGACTTGTATTGCCCATACAGTGTAGCCTTCTTCTATTTTCTTGCTGACTGTTGTCCTGGTTTTGGATGCCTCGGTTCTGCTGTTGATACCTTTCCTGCGGAGGGTGTTTTGGGCACTAATGGGGAGGGGTACCTGGTTGTCCTCTCTCTGAAAACTATTTATATCCCTATTGACTGCTGAAGCTAGTGATTTGTCTCTCCTTGCAGGGACGGCTAGGCATATATTACCAAACAGGAGGAGGTTGCGCCATGCTTGGGTTGTTCCGAGAGTCATTATTCTTTTCCAAGAGGCTGAACAGTTTAGCTGCTGCTTGCGGGCTGGCAGCTTTGGGGATACTCTATATATATCCCTCTGCCACTCACACAAACACACAATCCACAGGATACAGCCCACAGCAGTTAACTCCCAGGTGCCTATTTAATGTCAGGTGAACAGAAGAATCAGGTGGCCTCGTAGCCTGGTGGATAGCGCGCAGGATTCGTAATTCTGTGGCGCGGGTTCGATTCCCGCACGAGGCAGAAACAAAATGGGCAAAGTTTCTTTCACCCTGAATGCCTCTGTTACCTAGCAGTAAATAGGTACCTGGGAGTTAGTCAGCTGTCACGGGCTGCTTCCTGGGGGTGGAGGCCTGGTCTAGGACCGGGCCGCGGGGACACTAAAGCCCCGATATCATCTCAAGATAACCTCAAGAAGGTGAAATAAACTATCCAATTGTGATTGCCTCATGAAATCGAACCCGAGTCCTTTGGATTACGACTCCCATGCCCTGTCCATTCGTGGACCCCGATTTTCTAGCCGTTGGTTGTCTAATGCAATGACTCCTGGCCTATTCCTCTACCATACCTGATTTTAGAGTTATGAATGGAATTAGGCTCTAGAATCTGCTCCTTTAGGTCATTCCATTACTAACTACCCTTACATCAATAGAAAACTTTCTAACATCTCTACGACACATCTGACTGTCAAACTTCCATCCATGCCCCTCTTGTTCTATGGTGATTAATTGTAAACCTTTCCGCTCTTAAGTATTTTGTACATCTGTATCATGTGCCCCCCCCTGTTTCCCCTCCTCCTTTCTAACGTCGTCAGTTTAGTTCCTTCATCTTTCTTCGGACATTATCCCTCGGAGCTGCGCGTGTGTGTGTACTCACCTAGTTGTGCTTGCGGGGGTTGAGCTCTGGCTCTTTGATCCCGCCTCTTAACTGTCAGACAACTGATGTACAGGTTCCTGAGCCTATTGGGCTCTATCATATCTACACTTGAAACTGTGTATGGAGTCAGCCTCCACCACATCACTTCCTAATGCATTCCATTTGTCAACCACTCTGGCACTAAAAAAGTTCTTTCTAATATCTCTGTAGCTAATTTGGGCACATAATTTCCACCTGTGTCTCCTAGTGCGTGTGCCCCTTGTGTTAAATAGCATGTGCCTGTCTTTATCTACCCTATCAATTCCTCTGAGAATCTTGTACGTGTTGATCATATCACCCCTTAACTCTTCTGTCTTCCAGCCAGATGAGGTTTAATTCCCGTAGTCTCTCCTCGTAGCTCATTCCATTCAGCTCGGGTACTAGTCTGGTGGCAAACCTTTGAACCTTGTCGAGTTTAGTCTTATGCTTGACTAGATATGGACTCCATGCCGGGGCTGGAGGATTGGTCTGCTACGTACTACAGGATTGGTCTGACATAGGTGATATACAAAGTTCTGAATGACGTGTGTGTGTGTGTGTGTGTGTGTGTGTGTGTGTGTGTGTACATTTCAATTTGTACTCACCTATTTCTGTTTGTGGGTTGAGTTTTGGCTCTTTGGTCCTACCTCTCAACCGTCAATCAACTGGTGCACAAATTCCTGAGCCTAATGGGCTCTATCTCTGTATGGATTTAGCCTCCACCACATCACTGCCTAATGCATTCCACCTGTTAACTACTCTGACACTGAAAAAGTTTTTTCTAACGTTCCTGTAGCTCATTTGGGTACTCAGTTTCCACCTGCGTCCCCTTGTTCGCGTACCACCAATGTTAAACAGTTTATCCTGTCAATTCTTCTGAGGATTTTGTATGTGGTGATCATGTCTTCCCTTACTCTTCTGTCTTCCATTGTCATAAGGTGCATTTCCCACGGTCTTTCCTCGTAACTCATGCCTCTTAGTTCTGGGACCTAGTCTAGTGGCATACCTCTGAGCTTTTTCCAGCTTCGTCTTGTGATTGACAAGGTACGGGCTCCATGCTGGGGCCGCATACTCCAGGATTGGTCTTACATATGTGGTATTCAAAATTCTGAATGATTCCTTACACAGGTTCCTGAAGGCTGTTCGGATGTTATCGAGCCTCGCATATGCCGCAGACGTAATTCTTTTAAAGTGGGCTTCAGGAGACAGGTTTGGTGTGATATCAACTCCTAGATCTTTCTCTCTGTCCGTTACATGAAGTACTTCATCTCCTATTCTGTATCTTGTGTCTGGCCTCCTGTTTCCACCGCCTAGTTTCATTACTTTGCATTTACTCGGGTTGAACTTTAACAGCCATTTGTTGGACCATTTACTCAGTCTGTCTAGGTCATCTTATAGCCTCCTACTATCATCCTCTGTTTCAATCCTCTACATAATTTTTGCATCATTAGGAAACATTGAGAGAAACGAGTCTATACCCTCTGGGAGATCCTTTATCAAATGGAGTACCTTCCCTTTCACTCCAGCTTGCATCTCCAGCTTTTTCACTAGCCTCTTGTGTGGCACTGTATCAAAGGCTTTCTGAAAACCAAAAATATGCTGTCTGCCCACTGTCTTTCTTGCCTGATGTTTGTTGCCTGGTCGTAGAATTCAATTAACCTTGTGAGGCAGGGCTTGCTATCCCTGAAATCATGTTGATGCTGTGTTACAAAGTTCATACGCTCCAGATGTTCCACTAGCTTTCTTTGCTCAATCTCCTCTATCAGCTTGCATGGTATGCAGGTCAGGGACACTGGCCTGTAGTTCAGTGCCTCTTGTCTATCCCCTTTCTTGTATATCGGGACTACATTAGCAGCTTTCCAAATTTCTGGCAGTTCCCGTGTTGCCAGTGATTTGTTATACACTATGGAGAATGGCAGGCACAGTGCTTCTGCTCCTTCCTTTTGTATCCAAGGAAAGATTCCATTTGGGCCTATAGCCTTTGTCATATCCAACTCTAGTAACAGCTTCCTTACTTCCCCGCTGGTAATCTCAAACTCTTCTAGTGGTTCGTGGTTAACTATTCCCTCTCTTATCTCTGGAATTTCTCCTAGCTCTAAGGTGAACAGCTCCTGAATTTTCTTATTGAGTGTCTCACACACTTCCTTGTCGTTTGTAGTGAATCCTTCTCCCGCTATCCTTAATTTCATTACCTGTTCCTTTACTGTTGTTTTTCTCCTGATGTGGCTGTGCAGCAATTTAGGTTGAATCTTTGCCTTGCTTGCGATGTCATTTTCGTATTGTCTTTCTGCCTCTCTTCTCATCCTGACATATTCATTCCTGGCCTTCTGGTATCTTTCTCTGCTCTCCAGTGTCCTGTTATTCCTATAGTTCTTCCATGCCCTTTTACTTTGCTGCTTAGCTAGCCTACATCTCTGATTAAACCAGGGGTTTCTCATTTCATTGTTTTCCTTTTTGACTTCGACAAACTTGTTTGCTGCTTCCTTGCACTTCTGCGTGAGGTAGTACATCATGTCTTGGTCCGTCTTTCCCCTGTGCTCTGTTTCCCATGTTATATCTGTTAGGAATTTTCTTATCTCCTCACAGTTTCCCTTTCGGAATGCCAGCCTTTTGTTTTCAGTACCCCTCCTCGAGTTCAATAATCCTTCTTCAACCAGATACTCAAACACCAGGGCACTGTGGTCGCTTATTTCTACTGGGGCCTCGAAACCGATTTCTCTTAGGTCGGAGTCGTTCAAAGGTCTAGTCTCGCTGGTTCATCGTTTCCTCTCATCCTAGTAGGTTCCCTGACATGCTGGCTTAGAACGTTTCTAGTCGCCACCTCCATTAATTTGGCTCTCCATGTATACTCTTCTCCATGCGGTTCCTTGTTCTCCCAGTCTATCCTTCTGTGATTGAAGTTCCCCATGATGAACAGATGGGATCTATTACTACAGGAAGCAGAGGCTGGTGGAGGGTTATATATCACTGCTACTTCCACTTTTGGTCCTCCCATTGTCATGGTGCCTATTATGTAGTCTCTGACAGTCTCGCAGCTGAGATGACCATCTCCTTAAAACTCCATTCCTTTCTAATTAGTAGGGCCACTCCACCTCCTCCCCTTTCTTCCCTCTCTTTCTTTATTACAGTGTTGTCCTGGGGAAACAACGCATTCGTTATGATTCCTGAGTTTTGTTTCTGTGAGTCCGATTACATATGGGTTCACTTCTTGTGCTCTTTCCCTTAGTTCACTTGCCTTGTTTGTGAAACCATCTATGCCTGAGTATATCACCCTGAAAATGACTATCTTCTGTCCTTTCTCAGATCCTATTCAGTCCCCGGAAGCAGGGAAACATGGAGGGACCAGGATGGGAGGGCCTGTGAAAGGGGACCTGGTGGGTCTGGGGTGTGTGGGGGCTGGGAGGATCTGGTACAGGGAGGGTGGTTTAAGAGAGAGGGGTTGGGGGGTTGGGGGAAAAGAGGACTTGGGGATGGGGAGGTGGTGGAGGCTTGGGGGGGGTGAGAGGGGAAGGCTTGGGGGAGTGGGAGAGAGGGGAGGCTTTGGGGATTATGGGAGAAGGGGAGACTAATTGGGGGGGGGGTATGGGAGGAGGGAGGGCTTGTCGGAATTGGTGGGAATGGGGGTCTTGGGGGGGCATAAAAAGGAGTGCTTGAGGGGGGGGGGGGAGTTTGGGGGAAAGGGAGTGCTGAGGGGATGAGGAAGAAGGGAGGGCTTAGGAGAGTGGGAGAGTTGGGAAGGCTCAGGAGGGTGGGGGATACTGGAGAGTTTAGGGGGATGGGGCAAATGGAGGGCATGGGGGGTGAGGGAGAAGGAAGATCCTGGGGAGGGGGAAGTGGGGGGGAGGGGTGCACAAAGTGGGCACTTTGGGCATCAGGGGTTGGAGCAGGTAGGGCAGCTATTGGGTGGAGGATGGGGAAGGTGCTTCTCTCACTGTGTCTGTTGAGCTGCTTGTGGAGGGTTCCCTGCTCCCCTCTGGGATTGTAGGGCTCAGGGTTGTGGCTTCCTGATTCACTTCTCTCTGCGCTCCCTCCTTGCAGCTGCTGCCCTCATTCTCTCGTCCCTTGTCATATCCTACTGCAGGAATATATTTTTGAACTTTTGTACATTTGCTAGTCCACTCTTCCTTGCTAACAAGTCCTTTTTTGTTTTCTCATTCGTGAATACCACCTTTATCACTCGGTTCTTGTTATACCGTCCTATCCTGAAAACCTTTTCAATATTTTGCGCCAGCCCTCTCCATTTTTACCCCTTTAAGGATTTCATTAACTTTAATTTTGTCCTTGTCTCTCCTTTCCACTCGACCGGTCCCTGTTTGCTCCTAAATGCCTACTATTACTACTGCTCTTTTTCACTTTATCAGCTGGCTAGTACACCTATCTGCTTCCCGAGAAGAAGCCACTTCCATGGCAACTTCCTTAACTGCAGACTTATCTTCAGGGCTCTTTTTCAACAATTATGCAAATAAGGGTTGTTTTGTAGAAGTCCCCTCAACAGTAGCATCATTCTTGAGGGATGGTTTGTATCTGGTATTGGGGAGGAGTCTCCTTCAGGCTTCTTATCTCCTCCTTTGCTGCCCTAAGTTCATCTTGCAGGTTGGTTACTTTCTCCCTCATTACCCTCAGTCCTTCACTGAATTCATTCCACGGTTGCTGGAATGTTACCCTAATCCAGGCTTCCAGTTCCTCCCCGTCCTCTGAGTTTGTCCCTACCATGTGTGTGTCCCTGAGGTTGCTTCCCCGAGTTACTCTCCCTGCTATGTTTTTTCCCTATGAGAGAGACAGAGGGGAGAGAGAGAGAGAGGGAGAGAGAGAAGGGGGAAGAGAGAGAGAGATGAGAGAGAAAGGGGGAAAGAGAGAGAGAGAGATGAGACAGAAGAGGGGAGAGAGAGAGAGAGAGAGAGAGGGAGAGAGAGAAAGAGAGAGAGAGAAAGAGAACAGGAAAAGAAAGAAAGAAGGGAGAGAGGAAGAGGGCGAGATAGGGTGTGTTTACTAGTTGTGTTTTTGCGGGGGTTGAGCTTTGCTCTTTCGGCCCGCCTCTCAACTGTGAATCAACTGTTTACTAACTACTTTTTTTTTTTTTTTCCACACCACACACACACACCCCAGGAAGCAGCCCGTGACAGCTGACTAACTCCCAGGTACCTGTTTACTGCTAGGTAACAGGGGCACTTATGTAACACTGTAAAAGTGTTTGGTTTAGTTTAATACATACATAGAGTACATGAGTCACAGACAGGGATTAGAGAAGGCGCCAGTTTGTCCACCGGAAAGTCACACGTCTAAGAGTTAATGACCCCAAGTGACCTGAGGTCAGATCATGCGAATTTCACCTTACTTCTACTAATCTCTTAAGTGGAGCCTGGTAGCCTTCAAACTTGCCGACGTTTAAGGAGTGGCTTGGTAGAAAGCCGGAGGCTATCTACTTGTGGGCGGAGTTAGCTACTAGGTTCCCCAATAAATACTCGGAGAACTACCGATTCGAGAGTATTGAGCATTAAGCAACAGGAGACGAGCCAGGAGAGCAGAGAAGACAGCCCTATCAGGGAGGCTGTCGGCCGGCAGGGCGGGAGTCTCTGTCAACTACAGACCCCCTCCCCCCTCTCTATCCAGCTATAGGCACACACTTGGTGAGTTGAACATTTAGGTGACTTGGTCGTGTTTTACAAGTGTTGTGTGATCAGGGGCAGTCAAGTTGTAGTGTTCTCAGATTCTTGGATGATGACTCACTTTGAATATTAATCTTTAACATTTTAATGGGATTGCTTAAGTTATGATACTTATCATGAAAAATATAATTGCTGAATTTATGATTTAAATGGACTTTATTTTGTTCCCTAGAGATTTTGAGTTGAGGTGAGAAAGCCTCTGGGATTATTGCTTCCCTGATATTAATGAGTACATGGTTGGAGTTGATACATGATAAAGATGGGACAGATTAATAATGACCTCTTGATAACATCTCTTGAGAATTTTGTGATACAGACAAGTTCCATTCCTTGTCTTGTATGTGATGATCTAGAATGGATGGTGGCAGCATTTCGACTTCTACTATCTACTCTTCTACTTCTACCTATCTACACCTCTCCCTCCACCCCTCTCTGAACTCTCACTTTCAACTAATGACCCTCCTCGCTCCTCCCACCTCCCTACCTCTCACCCCAAACCCTCACTAATTACTTCACTATTCATTTCGTTCCTTTCGTTTTCTCTTATACGTTTGTGGCAATGATTCTGTATTCTAGAGTTCTCTCTAGAGTTTCGGGTAACTGATCAAGTGACGGCGCCTTGTAGTCTTAGCACCTAGGTAGTCAAATACCTAGGTTACAAGGTGTTGAACGAGAGAGGTTGCCTTAGGAACTCTGGGAGTGCTCTAGAATAGTTAGCTAACTGGGGACGGGATAACGGACTAGAGAGAGCTGTTTCCCCCGGCCTCGTTAGTTAACTGGGGGGTGGAATAATGGACAAGATAGAGCTATTTCCCCCACCCCCCGTTACACTTAGGGTGAAAGAAACTTTGCCCATTTGTTTCTGCCTCGTGCGGGAATCGAACCCGCGCCACAGAATTACGAGTCCTGCGCGCTATCCACCAGGCTACGAGGCCCCTTAGATGTGTGTGCCCCTTAGGTGTGTGTGCGTTTGCGTGTATGTGTGTGTGTTTGTGCTTGTGTGTGTGTGTGATCTGGACGGGTGGGGACAGTGTTTTAGGTGTGTTTGTGTGTGTGTGTGTTTATTGTGAGAGGGGTGGTATACTGGGGGAGTAACCGGTGGAGGGGTGGCGCGGGAGAGAGGGAGTGAGAGAAATTGAAATTGAAATTGAAATAAGTTTATTGAGGTAAAATACACTCAAAGGGTGAGAGAAGGTGCGGGGCTGTCCAGTGTAGGGCGTAGTGTTTTTTTCACACTTAAGCGCCACGAAACTAGGTCCCACGTGAGCCGTATATTGTCTCCTGAGGTTCATTTCCGTTTGTTAACTTAATCCAAGACTAACTATTATATTGCAATAACACTGTACACCGTATGATTGACTGACTTATTGAGAAGTCTTACCATTTATCCAAAACATCCCACAGTACAAACAGATTTCAGAGGTACTGTTGTCCTGCTCCTGTAGGCCTGCTGGTGTTCACGTCGCTGCCAGGCGTAGGTCACTCCACATTGTTGCTATATATCACCAGTAATCAGCTTCTTGTTCCTCTTAGCAACGATATAGCTCTAATGCTACACATTTAGACTCACTTCTTCACTATTTGCTTTGATCTTCTTTATCACATCTAATTATATACACTCTGACCAACCATGGCGGCAACGTGTCTGTCTTGGCACTGATGTCGTACCCGCTGATCTTGACTAATTTACACTATCGGATACAATCCATGAAATTGCTATTTTCTAATCGGTGTGTTGCACTCTGTACTATCACTCAGCAACGATGTTTCCCTTGTATCCCTCTGATATCCCGAAATATGAAGCCTTACCCGACGAGCGCGGCCTCATGTGTCTACCCTCCCTTGACTCAGACTCAGTGTCTTGTCTGTATATGTGAGTGTGTGTATTCACCTAGTTGTGTTTGCGGGGGTTGAGCTTTGCTCTTTCGGTCCGCCTCTCAACTGTTTACTAACTACTTTTTTTCCACACCACACACACACACACACACACACACACACACACACACACACCCCAGGACAGCTGACTAACTCCCAGGTACCTATTTACTGCTAGGTAACAGGGGCACTCAGGGTGAAAGAAACTTTGCCCATTTGTTTCTGCCTGGTGCGGGAATCGAACCCGCGCCACAGAATTACGAGCCTGCGCGCTATCCACCAGGCTACCAGGTGTGTGTGTGTGTACTCACCAAATTGTACACACCTAATGGTGCTTGCGGGGGTTGAGCTTTGTCTCTCTGGTCCCGCCTCTCAACTGTCAATCAACTGGTGTACCGGTTCCTGAGTCAACTGGGCTCTATCATATCTACATATGACACTGTGTATGGAGTCAGCCTCCACCACATCACTTCCTAGTGCATTCCATTTATTAACTACTCTGACACTGAAAAAATTCTTTCTAACGTTTCTGTGGCTCATCTGGGTACTCAGTTTCCACCTGTGTCCTCTTGTTCACGTTCCACCCGTGTTAAACAGTTTATCCTTATCCACCCTCTCAATTACTCTGATAATTTTGTAGGTGGTGAGCATTTCTTCCGTTACTCCTCTGTCTTCCAGTGTGGTGAGGTTTAGTTTCAGTAATCTTTCCTCATAGCTCATTCTTCTCAGCTCGGGGACTAGCCTGGTGGCATACCTCTGAACTTTTTTAACTTCGTTTTGCGTTTGAATGTGTGTGTGTGTGTGTGTGTGTGTGTGTGTGTGTGTGTGTGTGTGTGTGTGTGTGTGTGTGTGTGTGTGTGTGTGTGTGTGTGTGTGTGTGTGTGTGTGTGTGTGTGTGTGTGTGTGTGTGTGTGTGTGTGTGTGTGTGTGTGTGTGTGTGTTCACCTAGTTGTGAATTCACCTAGTTGTGTTTGCGGGGGTTGAGCTTTGCTCTTTCGGCCCGCCTCTCAACTGTCAGTCAACTGTTTACTAACTACTTTTTTTTCCACACCACACACACACACACACACACACACACACACACACACACACACACACACACACACACACACACACACACACACACACACACACACACACACACACACACACACACACACACACACACACACACACACACACACACACACACACACACACACACCAGGAAGCAGTCCGTGACAGCTGACTAACTCCCAGGTACATATTTACTGCTAGGTAACAGGGGCATTCAGGGTGAAAGAAACTTTGCCCATTTGTTTCTGCCTCGTGCGGGAATCGAACCCGCGCCACAGAATTACGAGTCCTACGCGCTATCCACCAGGTTACGAGGCCCTGTATGGCCTCGGTTTGTGCGTGTGTGTGTGTGTGTGTGTGCGCGCGCGTACGTTCGTACGTGCTTGTCTACTTCTGTAGATAGATAAACATGTATACAAATGGACAGAGGCTACTCCGTCCATTTGTATACCTGTCTGTGTGTCCCCGAGAAGCACATCTCACTCTCAGTATTATGTATGCCGTGCTAGGGGCGGGTGCTCACCTAACAGTGCTCCCCAAACACTCACTACGGTAAGGTGACGTCTATAGTCTTCCATGCACTTATCTCCTCGTTTTGGACGAGCGATTTTTAGCTTTACACAAATACAAATATATAAACGTTGAATAAATTACTCATTAAACATCAACACCTGCTAAAATCTACCAGGGATTTTGTTAATTATATGCTATTACAACTATATAATTGTGAAACTGTTTAATATATTATTAATTTATTTCGGGTATCTCTGTTCTCCAATCAGCTCCCTCAGGTATTGATCACAGTGGACGACAGGTAAGGCTCCGGGACAAACACCTGACATATTATGCAGATCTTATCTCTTACACACCTGGGCATCACCCGGCCCAGTCACAGCCGTGGCGCGAGGGGGAAGGGGGGGGATTGGGTGTGGGGGAAGGAGGGAAGGGGGGGGGGAGATGGTTGATGGTGGTGGAATGGGGGGAGGTGTATAGGAATGGGCTGGAATGGGTGAGGGATCATAGGATAATAGGGATGACTCGAGATATCGAGAGATGCTGAAGATGACGGGAAGGGATTTGTTCGGTCTAGTCTTGGGGTTATGGTCCCTCACTCACAGTGACTGAGCGTGTTAGTCTCTCTCACTCACAGTGACTGAGAGTGTTAGGGTCTTTCACTCACAGTGACTGAGCGTGTTAGGGTCTTTCACTCACAGTGGCTGAGAGTGTTAGGGTCTTTCACTCACAGTGACTGAGTGTGTTAGGGTCTTTCACTCACAGTGACTGAGAGTGTTAGGGTCTCTCACTCACAGTGACTGAGTGTGTTAGGGTCTTTCACTCACAGTGACTGAGAGTGTTAGGGTCTTTCACTCACAGTGACTGAGTGTGTTAGGGTCATTCACTCACAGTGACTGAGTGTGTTAGAGTTCTACGACCACATAAGCACGTCCTCATCAACTAAGGGCAAATGCTCTTTAATCCAGCCGCCAACCCCCATTCATTATGAGTGAAAGAAAGCTTACTCACAACTCACAACTGATGACATTCGAACATTTCTCGAAGAGTGCTTTGTTGACAACCTCCGTTCGAATCGCAACTCTGTAAATGCTTCATCCATGTATTTCAAATACAAATAAACGCAAACAGAATCTCAATACCTTACATGACCTAATGCGCCGTAGGGGTGGAGGGGACTGCCACGGCTTTAACGAGCCTGACTTGAGCCTGACAGGTTGAAACACCTTATCAACCGGTAGCGTATGTGATGGAAGGTCGTTAAATTACCCGACAGCAATTAGTAGTGCACAATATTATCAACCGAAAAGATGAATAAATTAATAAACGAACATAAATTTACTGGAAAGAGAGAGAGAGAGAGAGAGCGAGAGAGAGAGAGAGAGAGAGAGAGAGAGAGAGAGTATGAGTGAGTGTTTGTGTGTGTGTGTGTATTCACCTAATAGTGTTTGCGGGGGTTGAGATTTGCTCTTTCGGCCCGCCTCTCAACTGTCAATCAACTGTTTACTAACTACTTTTTTTCCCCCACACCACACACACGCACACCCCAGGAAGCAGCCCGGGACAGCTGACTAACTCCCAGGTACCTATTTACTGTTAGGTAACAGGGGCATTCAGGGTGAAAGAAACTTTGCCAATTTGTTTCTGCCTGGTGCGGGAATCGAACCCGCGCCATAGAATTACGAGTCCTGCGCGCTATCCACCAGGCTACCAGGTGGTAGGAAAAGGCTCGTAGAGCATCTGGAGGGAAATAACTTTGTAACGCACCATCAACATGGGTTAGGGATGGTAAATCGTGCCTCACGGATTTAATAGAATTCTATGACCAGGAAACAAAAATTAGGCAGGAAAGAAAAGGGTGGGGCCGACTGCATTTTCCTGGACTGCCAGAAAGCCTTTGACACAGAACCCCGTAAAAGGCTGTTTAAAAAGTTGGAGCAACAGGCAGGAGTAAAAGGGAAGGAACTCCAGTGGAAAAGGGAGTACTTAAGCAACGGGAAACAACGAGTAACGGTAAGGGGGGAGATATCAGAGTGGCCAGATGTCACCAGCGGAGTCCCACAGGGCTCAGTACTTGTACCCATCCTGTTTCTAATATATGTAAACGATCTTCCGGAGGGTATAGACTCGTTCCTCTCAATGTTTGCTGACGATGCAAAAATTATGAGAAGAATCAAGACGGATGAAGATAGACAGAGACTATAGGATGACCTGGACAAACTGGAGGAATGGTCTAGAAAATGGCTGCTAAAGTTCAATTCGGGAAAGTGTAAGGTAATGAAATTAGGCGAAGGGAGCAGGAGGCTGAACACAAGGTATCATCTGGGAGGTGAAATCCTGCAAGAGTCAAATAGAGAGAAAGATCTGGGGATTGATATCACACCGAACTTTTCCCCAGAATGCCCACATCAAAAGAATATCATCAGCGGCATATGCTAAACTAGCGAACATAAGAACTGCCTTTAGAAACTTGTGTAAGGAATCGTTCAAGACCTTGTATACCACTTATGTAAGACCAATCCTGGAGAATGCAGCTCCAGCCTGGAGTCCATACCTAGTTAAACACAAGACAAAGTTAGAGAAGATTCAGCGGTATGCCAACAGGCTCGTCCCAGAGCTGAGAGGAATGAGCTTCGAGGAAAGGCTAAAGGAGCTGAACTTCACATCCCTGGAAAACAGAAGAGTATGGGGAGACATGATAACCACCTACAAAATTCTCAGGGGAATTGACAGGGTAGACAAAGATAAACTCTTCAGCATGGGTGGGACACGAACAAGGGGACACAGGTGGAAACTTAGCACCCAGATGAGCCACAGAGACGTTAGAAAGAATTTTTTCAGTGTCAGAGTAGTTAATAAATGGAATGCACTAGGAAGTGATGTGGTGGAGGCTGACTCCATACACAGTTTCAAATGTAGATATGATAGAGCCCAGTAGGCTCAGGAATCTGTACACCAGTTGATTGACAGTAGAGAGCAAGACCAAAGAGCTCAACCCCCGCAAGCACAATTAGGTGAGTACAGTTAGGTGAGTACACACATGCATGTGTGTTATGGAACACATACACACGGATCTTAAGATGGAAACACCGTTGGAAATGAGTGATCACAGTGTATTGATCTTTGAGTACTTGCTAGACTTATCTCCCCTAAAAAAGAACTAGGAAACAAAAGGCTGGCATACAGAAAGGGAAATTATGAGGAGATGAGAAGTTTCCTAAGAGATATACTATTGGACACAGACCTCTGAGTTAAGTCTGTAAAAGACATGTTGGACTATATCACCCAAAAGTGTTAGGAGGCAGTAAACAGGTTTATCCCGGCGCAAAGTGAAAAATCCGAGAAGCAAAAAAAGAATCCATGGTATAATAGGGTATGTATGGAAGCAAAGGAACTAAACAAAAGGGCGTGGAGGAACTTCCGAAATGACAAAACACCAGAAAGCAGAGACAGAGATACTAGAGAACTAGCTAGGAATGAATATGTTAGTGTGAGAAGGGAAGCAGAGAAAAACTATGAAAATGTTATAGCAAGCAAAGTGAAGACCGAACCAAAGCTACTCCACAGTCACATCAGGAGGAAAACAACAGTGAAAGATCAGGTAATGAAACTTAGAACAGGCGAGGACAGGTATACAGTGAATGACACGATGAGATCAAAAGACACCTGTTGGATCTGGATGTGAGAAAATCTGTTGGACCAGACGGGATCTCACCATGGGTATTGAAAAAGTGTGCAGAGGCACTCGGCTTGCCACTCTCCATAGTGCATAGTAGGTCACTGGAGACAGGAGACCTACCAGAAATATGGAAGACGGTTAATGTGGTCCCAATATATAAAAAGGGTGACAAACAAGAGGCACTGAACTACAGGCCAGTGTCTTTAACATGTATACCATGCAAGGTGATGGAGAAGATCGTGAGAAAAAAATCTAGTAACACATCTGGAGAGAAGGGACTTCGTGACAAATCGCCAACATGGGTTCAGGGAGGGTAAATCTTGCTTGACTGGATTAATAGAATTCTACGACCAGGTGACATAGATTAAGCAAGAAAGAGAAGGCTGGGCGGATTGCATTTTTTGGACTGTCAGAAAGCCTTTGACACCGTACCCCATAAGAGGCTGATACATAAGCTGGAGAGACAGGCTGAAGTAACTGGTAAAGAGCTCCAGTGGATAAGGGAATACCTAAGCAATAGGAAGCAAAGAGTTACAGTGAGGGGTGAGACCTGAGATTGGCGTGAAGTCACCAGTGGAGTCCCACAGGGCTCTGTACTCGGTACTATCCTGTTTCTGAGATACGTAAACGATCTCCCGGAGGGTATAGACTCATTCCTCTCAATGTTTGCTGACAATGCTAAAATTATGAGAATAATTAAGACAGAGGAGGACTGCTTGAGTCTTCAAAAAGACCTAGACAAACTGAAGGAATGGTCGAACAAATGGTTGTTAGAGTTTAACCAAAGCAAATGTAATATAATGAAGATAGGTGTAGAGAGCAGGAGACCAGATACAAGGTATCATTTGGGAGATGAAATACTTCAAGAGTCAGAGAGAGAGAAAGACTTGGGGGTTGATATCACGCCAGACCTGTCCCCTGAAGCTCATATCAAGAGGATAACATCAGCAGCATATGCCAGGTTGGCTAACATAAGAACGGTCTTTAGAAACTTGTGTAAGGAATCTTTGAGAACAGTATATACCACATATGTCAGACCAATCCTGGAGTATGCGGCTCCAGCATAGAGTCCATATCTAGTCAAGCATAAGACTAAACTGGAAAAGGTTCAGAGGTTGCCACCAGACTAGTACCCGAGCTGAGAGGTATGAGCTACGAGGAGAGACTACGGGAATTAAACCTCACTTCGTTGGAAGACAGAAGAGTTAGGGGGGACATGATCACAACTTCAAGATTCTCAAGGGAATCGACGGGGTTGATAAAGACAGGCTATTTAACACAAGGGGCACACGCACTAGGGGACACAGGTGGAAACTGAGTGCCCAATTGAGTCACAGAGATATTAGAAAGACCTTTTTTAGTGTCAGAGTGGTTGACAAATGGAATGCATTAGGAAGTGATGTGGTGGAGGCTGACTCCATACACAGTTTCAAGTGTAGATATGATAGAGCCCAATAGGCTCAGAAACCTGTACACCTGTTGATTGACGGTTGAGAGGCGGGACCAAACAGCCAGAGCTCAACCCCCGCAAGCACAACTAGGTGAGTACAACTAGGTGAGTACACACACACGGCCTTTAGAAACTTGTGTAAGGAATCTTTCAGAACAGTATATACCACATATGTCAGACCAATCCTGGAGTATGTGGCTCCAGCATGGAGTCCATATCTAGTTAAGCCTAAGACTAAACTGGAAAAGGTTCAAAGGTTTGCCACCAGACTAGTACCCGAGCTGAGAGGTATGAGCTGCGAGGAGAGACTACGGGAATTAAACCTCACTTCGTTGGAAGACAGAAGAGTAAGGAGGGACATGATCACCACATTCAACTTTCTCGAGGGAATCGACAGGGTTGATAAAGACAGGCTATTTAACACAAGGGACACACGCACTAGGGGACTCAGGTGGAAACTGAGTGCGCAAATGAGCCACAAATGTCCATACCTAGTTAAATACAAGACGAAGTTACTGAGGATTCAGAGGTATGCCACCAGACTGGTCCCGGAACTGAGAGGAATGAGTTACGAGGAAAGGCTAAGGGAGCTGAACCTCACAACCCTGGAAAACAAAAGAGTAAGGGGAGACATGATAACCACTTACAAAATTCTCAGGGGAATTAACAGGGTGGACAAAGACAAACTCTTTAACGCGGGGGGAGCATGAACAAGGGGACACAGGTGGAAACTTAGTACCCAGATGAGCCACAAACGTTAGAAAGAATTTTTTCAATGTCAGAGTAGTTAATAAATGGGATTCATTAGGTAATGTTGTGGTGGAGGCTGACTCCATACACAGTTTCATATGTAGATATGATAGAGCCCAGTAGGCTCAGGAATCTGTACACTAGTTGATTGACAGTTGAGAGGCGGGACCAAAGAGCCAGAGCTGAACCCCCGCAAACACAACTAGGTGAGTACAACTAGGTGAGCACACGCACACACACACACACACACACACACACTGTTACGGCCCTACTGGGGCGTAACCGGGTTCTTTTCTGGTGTTATTAGAATTTGGGAATCCGGCCCCAAGCTAGTAGAGGCTTTCAAGGGATGTGTTCCGTAACGCAAGTTAAATTAAAGGGGGAGGGATATAAATGCTCTGATTTATATATATATATATATTAACCACCACCATAAATAAATATATAAACAGTCACACGGGGTTATAAACACACTTTAATGTACAGAGTTGTCTTCCTCTGAAGACACTGGATGCTCCACGGTGCGCACTTTGAGTAACCCTGGTTCTCTTCTTCAGCCCACAATGAATCCTCTTGGATTCTCTCGGCGAATCTACCCTGGCTACAGGCCAGCCAAATCACAGTCCCACTGGGTGCTCCGTCATGGAGGCCTTCAACCACGATCCAGCCTGTAGCTGGCAGGTTCCGATCAGCTCCGCTGTGTAGGCCACTCCACGACCGATACTAGGGTTGCGAGCCCTAGGCAGGAGCCTCGTGTGATTCCGCTGATCACTCTCCTCTTTCAGCACCACAGTGGCTAGTCTCTTCCACCAGCCAGCCCCGGATAAGGCGATCCCTGATACTGCCACGTCACAGGCAGGCTAACACTCTCAGCAATGTTCGTCCGGGGATGACTCACAGCTTCTTCAGCAAACTCGTGGAGAGACCTTGGCTGCCTTGGGTAGACTGATCCATTGTCCAATACAGCAGTCCCAGGTCGACTCTGTAATCAGACACGTCATTAGTACTGGGACTAGGGAACCTCACTTACAGGCTTAGACACAAACGTCCACCTCTCTGCTCCATAGATGGCGTTGCTGTCTAAGCGTCACCTCACCAGAGGTCAGCAGCGGCTATGTCACGAGCTGATTAAGACGGGAATACAGCCCCTGAGGCCGGTATATCCCGTCCTCACTAGATGGCATCGTCTATTTGGAGGGGGTTTCGGGAGCGGACTCACAGATAGCGTTGTCGTCACTGCTCCGTGCTACGACGCTGGACTCGGGTCCGTAACACACACACACACACACACACACACACACACACACACACACACACACACACACACACACACACACACAAGTAACCCGAGTAAATGCAAAGTAATGAAACTAGGCAGTGGAAATAGGAGGCCAGACACAGGATACAGAATAGGAGATGAAGTACTTAATGAAACGAACAGAGAGAAAGATCTAGGAGTTGATATCACACCAAACCTGTCTCCTGAAGCCCACATAAAAAGAATAACGTCTACGGCATATGCGAGGCTGGCTAACATCAGAACAGCGTTCAGGAACCTGTGTAAGGAATCATTCAGAATCTTGTACACCACATATGTAAGACATATGTGGAGCATGCGGCCCCAGCATTGAGCCCGTATCTTGTCAAGCACAAGACGAAGCTGGAAAAAGTCCAAAGGTATGTCACTAGACTAGTCCCAGAACTAAGAGGCATGAGTTACGAGGAAAGGCTGCGGGAAATGCACCTTACGACATTGGAAGACAGAAGAGTAAGGGGAGACATGATCACAACCTACAAAATCCTCAGAGGAATCGACCGGGTAAACAAGGATAAACTATTCAACACTGGTGGGACGCGAACAAGGGGACACAGGTGGAAACTGAGTACCTACATGAGCCACAAAGACGTTAGAAGGAACTTTTTCAGTGTCAGAGTAGTTAACGGATGGAATGCATTAGGCAGTGATGTGGTGGAGGCTGACTCCATACACAGTTTTAAATGTAGATATGATAGAGCCCAGTAGGCTAAGGAATCTGTACACCAGTTGATTGACAGTTGAGAGGCGGGACCAAAGAGCCAAAGCTCAACCCCCGCAAGCACAAATAGGTGAGTACAAATAGGTGAGTACACACACACATACACACACTCACCAGGAAGCAGCCCGTAACAGCTGTCTAACTCCCAGGTACCTGTTTACTGCTAAGTAACAGGGGCATCAGGGTGATAAAACTCTGCCCATTTTTGTTTCTCGCCGGCGCCGGGAATCAAACCCAGGCCACAGGATTACGTGACCAGCGTGGTATCCACACAGCCACCGATGCCACGGTGTGTGTGTGTGTGTGTGTCTGTACTACTCACCTAGTTATAATCATCTAGTTGTGCTTTCGGAGTTTGAGCTTTGGCTTTTTGGTCCCGCCTCTCAACAATCAATCAAATGATGAACATAGTCTAAAGCCTATTGGGTACTATCAAATCTACATTTGAAACTGTATTGAGTCAGCCTCCACCACTTCACTTCCTAATGCATTCCATTTGTTAACTACTCTCGACATGACAATCGACTGGATAATGGTCCAGGACGGACCAAAACGTCATCGTCTCTTCAATTTCTAGTGTGTAATTTGGGCAACATTTGCAGGCAAGTTATTGTGAATCATCGTCTGCTTAACTACTCTGACACTGAGAAAAGTCTTTCTAATGTCTCTGTGGCTTATTTGGTTACTAAGTTTCTACCTATGTTCCCATGTATGTATTTCACCTGTGCTAAATAATTTATCTTTGTCCACCTTGTCAATTCCTCGGAGAATTTTGTAGGTGGTGATCATATCTCCCCTTACTTTTCTGTCTTCCATAGACGTGAGGTTTAGCCCCAGTAGACTTTCCTCGTAGCTCATACCTCTCAGTTCTGGGAATTGTCTGGTGGCATACCTCTGAATATTCTCTAACTTTGTCGTTTGTTTAACTTCGTATGGACTCAAGGCTGGAGCTGCATCCTAGAGGATTGGTCTGCCATAAGTGGTATTCAAGGTCCTGAACGATTCCTTACACAAATTTCGAAGGCAGTTCTTATATTGGCCAATCTAGCATATGCCGCCGATGATATCCTTTTGACAACCCATCCTCCGAATTGACAGTACGGTTTAATACTAAGTGTAATAAGTGCATTTCCGTACTATCAGACATTGTACATAATTGCACTTACGGGGCTGTTACATTTACCTCCCCATTTACTGAATGGGGAGGTAAATACTTCTGAATGTCTTAACAAAATACGAGGTTCTCATCGTTTTCTGTTAAGACATTCAGAAGTTTAAGAAGAAGTTTTAAAGTGCAGTGTGCTAAACACAAGTTTTAAATATAATTTTTTTCATTTTTATTAAACAATAGAGCTTTTATACAAAATTTTAAAATAACCTGAGTTACTTTACAATTTATTGAAACATTTTAGTTTTGTTTTATTCGTTTTATAAAACTTTAATATCAATATAGCTTTAGGTTAAGTAGTAATTGTAATTACGAAGCAATAAAATGTTTATCTTAAAAAACTAAGACGGTTAGGTTAGGTCGTGGTTTTCTATTCAGCTTTTCAGGTAAACTCAAATATTCACAATATATTTGGCAGTACGGTTTAGTCCTAAGTGAAAATAAGTACAATTCCTGACTGCCATACATAGTACACAACTGCACTTATGGGGCTGTTGCATTTACTTCCCCATTTTTGGAAGACGGGCTGCCTTTTGATGTGGGCTTCTGGGAGGGGGGGAGATTCGGTGTGATATCAACCCCCAGATCTTTCTCTTGTTGGATTTTACCTCCCAGATGGTACCTTGTGTTCAGCCTTCTGCTCCCTTCACGTAATTTCATTACTTTACACTTTCCTGAGTTAAATTTTTGTAGCCATTTTCTAAACCATTACTCCAGTTTGTCCAGGTCGTCCTGTAATTTCTGTCTATCCTAATTTGCCTTGATTCTTCTCATAATTTTTGCATCATCAGCAAACATTGAGAGGAATGAGTCTATACCCTCTGGAAGATCGTTTACATATATTAGAAACAGGATGGGTTCAAATTCAGAGCCCTGTGGGACTCTGTTCGTGAAATCTCGCTATTCTCTCGTTGTCTCTTGTTGCTTAGATACTCCCTTATCCACTGGAGCACCTTACCTTTTACGCCCGTCTGTTTCTCCAACTTTTGTAACAACCTCATATTTCATACTGTGTCAAAGGCTTTCTGACAGCCTAAGAAAATGCAGTCTGCCCACCCTTCTGTGTGTGTGTATGCGTGCATGCGTGCATGCGTGCGTGCGTGCGTGCGTGCGTGCGTGCGTGCGTGCGTGCGTGCGTGCGTGCATGTGTGTGTGTGGATGAGTTACCTACTGCTGCCAAGATGAGAAATCTTGCCTGTGATTGAACACACACCAAACCATTCATCAGGGAGAGAGTCAGGGGGGACAGACACTGACTGGCGGCTGGGAATAACTTCCACCCTGTGCACTGAATACTTTATTGCTGTTTAGCGCTGTTCAAGGTGACTGTTAATGTTTTTGTGCAGCTGCCCAGGGAGCTTTTTAACGGCTTTTGTCAGCTATGTAGTGCTACCTCTGACGACTGTTTTATGTTGATTTTTACAGCTGTGTACAGTGCTGCTTTTACGTATCTTACATATCTGTTAAGGGAATCTGTTTAGAGTGCTGCTAGGCTGTCTGTTTAGGGAATATGTTTAGAGTGCTGGTAGGCTCTCTGTTAAGGGAATCTGTTTAGAGTGCCGGTAGGCTCTCTGTTAAGGGAATCTGTTTAGAGTGCTGCTAAGCTGTCTGTTAAGGAAATCTGTTTAAAATGCTGCTAGGCTGTTTGTTCAGGGAATCTGTTTTAAGTGTCTACTAGAAGTCTGTTCAGGATATCTGCAAGATTGCCTGATTAGACTCGTGTTTAGGGTATTTGCTTAGGGTCAGTTGAATATCTGTTTAGGGGTCTCTGAGGGTCTGTCTCTGGCTGTCTATACAGCATTGTCGGCCTGGCTATTATCTAACGGCTATAACAGACTTATGGCGCTGCTTTGACTTTTTTCTGACCGGAGTGGATTATGGTTCTAACCGGGGTGGGTTGTAGTTCTAACCGGGGTGGGTTGTAGTTCTAACCGGGGTGGGTTGTGGTTCTAACCGGGGTGGGTTGTGGTTCTAACCGGGGTGGGTTGTAGTTCTAGCCGGGGTGGGTTGTAGTTCTAACCGGGGTGGGTTGTGGTTCTAACCGGGGTGGGTTGTAGTTCTAGCCGGGGTGGGTTGTAGTTCTAACCGGGGTGGGTTGTTGTTCTAACCGGGGTGGGTTGTAGTTCTAGCCGGGGTGGGTTGTTGTTCTAACCGGGGTGGGTTGTGGTTCTAACCGGGGTGGGTTGTGGTTCTAACCGGGGTGGGTTGTGGTTCTGGCCGGGGTGGGTTGTGGTTCTAACCGGGGTGGGTTGTAGTTCTAACCGGGGAGGGTTGTAGTTCTAACCGGGGTGTGGTTCTAACCGGGGTGGGTTGTAGTTCTAACCGGGGAGGGTTGTGGTTCTAACCGGGGTGGGTTGTAGTTCTAGCCGGGGTGGGTTGTAGTTCTAACCGGGGTGGGTTGTGGTTCTAACCGGGGTGGGTTGTAGTTCTAGCCGGGGTGGGTTGTAGTTCTAACCGGGGTGGGTTGTGGTTCTAACCGGGGTGGGTTGTAGTTCTAACCGGGGTGGGTTGTAGTTCTAACCGGGGTGGGTTGTGGTTCTGGCCGGGGTGGGTTGTGGTTCTAACCGGGGTGGGTTGTAGTTCTAACCGGGGTGGGTTGTGGTTCTAACCGGGGTGGGTTGTGGTTCTGACCGGGGTGGGTTGTGGTTCTGACCGGGGTGGGTTGTGGTTCTGCCGGGGTGGGTTGTAGTTCTAACCGGGGTGGGTTGTAGTTCTAACCGGGGTGGGTTGTAGTTCTAACCGGGGTGGGTTGTAGTTCTAACCGGGGTGGGTTGTAGTTCTAACCGGGGTGGGTTGTGGTTCTGACCGGGGTGGGGTGTGGTTCTGACCGGGGTGGGTTGTGGTTTTGACCGGGGTGGGTTGTGGTTCTAACCGGGGTGGGTTGTGGTTCTGACCGGGGTGGGTTGTGGTTCTGACCGGGGTGGGTTGTGGTTCTGACGGGGGTGGGTTGTGGTTCTGACCGGGGTGGGTTGTGGATCTAACCGTAGTGGGTTGTGGTTCTAACCGGGGTGGGTAGTGGTTCTGACCGGGGTGGGTTGTGGTTCTAACCGGGGTGGGTTGTGGTTCTAACCGGGGTGGGTAGTGGTTATGACCGGGGTGGGTTGTGGTTATGACCGGGGTGGGTTGTGGTTCTGACCGGGGTGGGTTGTGGTTCTGACCGGGGTGGGTTGTGGTTCTGACCGGGGTGGGTTGTGGTTCTAACCGGGGTGGGTTGGGGTTCTGACCGGGGTGGGTTGTGGTTCTGACCGGGGTGGGTTGTGGTTCTGACCGGGGTGGGTAGCGGTTCTGACCGGGGTGGGTTGTGGTTCTGACCGAGGTGGGTAGTGGTTCTGACCGGGGTGGGTTGTGGTTCTGACCGGGGTGGGTTGTGGTTCTGACCGGGGTGGGTTGTGGTTCTGACCGGGGTGGGTTGTGGTTCTGACCGGGGTGGGTTGTGGTTCTGACCGGGGTGGGTTGTGGTTCTAACCGGGGTGGGTTGGGGTTCTGACCGGGGTGGGTTGTGGTTCTGACCGGGGTGGGTTGTGGTTCTGACCGGGGTGGGTAGTGGTTCTGACCGGGGTGGGTTGTGGTTCTGACTGGGGTGGGTAGTGGTTCTGACCGGGGTGGGTTGTGGTTCTGACCGGGGTGGGTTGTGGTTCTGACCGGGGTGGGTAGTGGTTCTGACCGGGGTGGGTTGTGGTTCTGACCGGGGTGGGTAGTGGTTCTGACCGGGGTGGGTTGTGGTTCTGACCGGGGTGGGTTGTGGTTCTGACCGGGGTGGGTTGTGGTTCTGACCGGGGTGGGTTGTGGTTCTGACCGGGGTGGGTTGTGGTTCTGACCGGGGTGTGTAGTGGTTCTGACCGGGGTGGGTTGTGGTTCTAACCGGGGTGGGTTGGGGTTCTGACCGGGGTGGGTTGTGGTTCTAACTGGGGTGGGTTGTGGTTCTGACCGGGGTGGGTTGTGGTTCTGACCGGGGTGGGTTGTGGTTCTAACCGGGGTGGGTAGTGGTTCTGACCGGGGTGGGTTGTGGTTCTGACCGGGGTGGGTTGTGGTTCTGACCGGGGTGGGTTGTGGTTCTGACCGGGGTGGGTTGTGGTTCTGACCGGGGTGGGTTGTGGTTCTGACCGGGGTGGGTTGTGGTTCTAACCGGGGTGGGTTGGGGTTCTGACCGGGGTTGGTTGTGGTTCTCACCGGGGTGGGTTGTGGTTCTGACCGGGGTGGGTAGTGGTTCTGACCGGGGTGGGTTGTGGTTCTGACCGGGGTGGGTAGTGGTTCTGACCGAGGTGGGTTGTGGTTCTGACCGGGGTGGGTTGTGGTTCTGACCGGGGTGGGTAGTGGTTCTGACCGGGGTGGTTTGTGGTTCTGACCGGGGTGGGTAGTGGTTCTGACCGGGGTGGGTTGTGGTTCTGACCGGGGTGGGTTGTGGTTCTGACCGGGGTGGGTTGTGGTTCTGACCTGGGTGGGTTGTGGTTCTGACCGGGGTGGGTTGTGGTTCTGACCGGGGTGGGTAGTGGTTCTGACCGGGGTGGGTTGTGGTTCTAACTGGGGTGGGTTGTGGTTCTAACCGGGGTGGGTTGTGGTTCTGACCGGGGTGGGTTGTGGTTCTGACCGGGGTGGGGTGTGGTTCTGACCGGGGGTGGGTTGTGGTTCTGACCGGGGTGGGTTGTGGTTCTAACCGGGGTGGGTTGTGGTTCTGACCGGGGTGGGTTGTGGTTCTGACCGGGGTAGGTTGTGGTTCTAACTGGGGTGGGTTGTGGTTCTAACCGGGGTGGGTTGTGGTTCTAACTGGGGTGGGTTGTGGTTCTAACCGGGGTAGGTTGTGGTTATAACTGGGGTGGATTGTGGTTCTAACCGGGGTGGGTTGTGGTTCTGACCGGGGTGGGTTGTGGTTCTAACCGGGGTGGGTTGTGGTTCTGACCGGGAGGAGGTAGTGGTTCTGACCGGGGTGGGTTGGGGTTCTGACCGGGGTGAGTAGTGGTTCTGACCGGGGTGGGTTGGGGTTCTGACCGGGGTGGGTTGTGGTTCTAACCGGGGTGGGTTGGGGTTCTGACCGGGAGGAGGTAGTGGTTCTGACCGGGGTGGGTTAGGGTTCTGACCGGGGTGGGTAGTGGTTCTGACCGGGGTGGGTTGGGGTTCTGACCGGGGTGGGTTGTGGTTCTGGCCGGGGTGGGTTGTGGTTCTGACCGGGAGGAGGTAGTAGTTCTGACCGGGGTGGGTTGGGGTTCTGACCGGGGTGGGTAGTGGTTCTGACCGGGGTGGGTTGGGGTTCTGACCGGGGTGGGTTGTGGTTCTAACCGGGGTGGGTTGGGGTTCTGACCGGGGTGGGTTGTGGTTTTAACCGGGGTGGGTTGTGGTTCTAACCGGGGTGGGTTGGGGTTCTGACCGGGGTGGGTTGGGGTTCTGACCGGGGTGGGTTGGGGTTCTGACCGGGGTGGGTTGTGGTTCTGACCGGGGTGGGTTGTGGTTCTAACCGGGGTGGGTTGGGGTTCTGACCGGGGTGGGTTGTGGTTCTAACCGGAGTGGGTTGTGGTTCTAACCGGGATGGGTTGGGGTTCTGACCGGGGTGGGTTGGGGTTCTGACCGGGGTGGGTAGTGGTTCTGACCGGGGTGGGTTGGGGTTCTGACCGGGGTGGGTTGTGGTTCTAACCGGGGTGGGTTGTGGTTCTAACCGGGGTGGGTAGTGGTTCTGGCCGGGGTGGGTTGTGGTTTTGACCGGGGTGGGTTGTGGTTCTAACTGGGGTGGGTGGTGGTTCTGACCGGGGTGGGTTGTGGTTCTGACCGGGGTGGGTTGTGGTTCTAACCGGGGTGGGTTGGGGTTCTGACCGGGGTGGGTAGTGGTTCTGACCGGGAGGAGGTAGTGGTTCTGACCGGGGTGGGTTGTGGTTCTGACCGGTGGGAGGTAGTGGTTCTGACCGGTGGGAGGTAGTGGTTCTGACCGGAGTGGGTTGTGGTTATCGCCAGGGTGGGTTGTGGTTCTGACCGGGGGTGGGGTTCTTAATTCTGACCAGGGTGGGACCCACCCCTGGACCCACCCCGGTCAGGACAAGAGGGGTGGTGGTGGGAGGAAGACAGGAGGAAGAGGGGAAGAAGGTGGTGTAGAGGTGCAGGGTGAAGGAGGGCGAGGTTGAAGGGTAGTGAAGGGGAAGAGGATGGGGTGGGGTGGGTGGGTGCTGGGGTAGAGGGGGTCACAGGGGCAACAAGAATGGTAAGGTAGCGGGAAGGAAGAGAGAAGGAAGGGAGAGGTGTCCCTAAGGAGTTTTTCTCGTGGTAAATGTAAGCAAATGTGGCCTAATAGAAAGGCGGCGCGGCGGGGGAGATGGGCCGGCCGGCTCACTCTCTACTGCCGCATTAACATCATTCATATTAATTTCAGTGTTTATAATCGCGCGTGTATGAACTTAGAATTTGTGAATCAATGCGTTGTTAATTAACCCTTTCTCTCCCTCTTCTGGGGAGCAAAGGGAGGGGGAGATAGGGTGAGGAGGAGAAAGGGGAAGAGAACCGGTTTCTGCCTGATATATTATATACACATGAATATATATATATATATATATATATATATATATATATATATATATATATATATATATATATATATATATATATATATATATATATATATATATATATATATATATATAACATATATATATAACAAGCCTGAATGGTCCCCAGGCATATATGCAACGCAAAACTCACACCCCAGAAGTGACTCGAACCCATACTGCCAGGAGCACTCTGCATCCGGTGTACAGGACACCTTAACCACTCAGCCATCATGACCGGACAAAAGATGATGGCAGTCAAGGCTATTTACTAAATCATAAATTCTCCATCAGCTGCCGGGATGCAAGGCTCAATTTGCCTAATAGGCCGAGTGAATTTCTTTATTTTCAATAAAATGTTTCCTGTCGGGTTATTTTAAATATTTTTATTATACTATATTAAGAACATAAATAATTGATTTAGTTATGTTTGTTTAGGTTAGGTTAAGATAGGTTAGGTTAGGTTAGGTAGGATAGGTTGAGTTCGGTCATATATCTCCGTTAGTTGTAACTCAAATTAAAAAAAAATTACCTCACATATATTGAAATGAATAGCTTTATCATTTCATAGGAAAAAAATGAAAAATATTAAAATTCAAGAAAATTTGGCTTATTAAGCAAATTGGGCCTTGCATAGTAGGCCAAGAAGTGCGTTCTGGCTACTAGGTACGACATATATTCTACCCACCTCAAGACCCCGAACCAACATAGAAGCAGCAAGAGAAAGTATAGGCCAATAGGCCTTCTATAGTTACTTCCATTCTTATGTTTTCATTCCTAATTTATACCTACCTCACCCAAAACTTTTTTGTCATATTACCTCACCCAAAACAAATAAAAAGCATGATATATATTATGTGTAAACAAAGTCTTTGAAAATGTGAGAAGCCCTTCAAAACGCTTCTAGGCGTCAGACCTAAAATAGAAAAGTAAAAAATGAATTTTGGAGAGTTAATTGTCCAATTACCCTCGACAGTGAAGAAAAACGTAAGAAATATTGAGAAGATTCGTGTTAGAATGATTAATCTTACCCTTGCGGTCATATTCAACAATATATATATATATATATACATATATGTGTGTGTGTGTTGTTGAATATGACCGAAAGAGTAAGATTAATGATTCTAACACGAATCTTCTCAATATTTCTTATGTTTTTCTTCACTGTCAGGGGTAGTTAAAAAATTAACTCACCAATAGTTCATTTTCACACTTTATTTATGGTCTGACGCACAGAAGCGTTTCGCAAGAACACTTCTTACATTATCAGAGACAATTTTACATAGTCAGATCGTTCTTATATTCGTTTTTGGGTGCCTAAATCGACTGTGCCACGACACGGTAACAGAATTGCTACCGGGAGTTCATTTGCCCTCACACGGATCCTGCATCTCTCCGAGACACCAACCAGGGCTTTACACAATTCCACCGTGACTGACTGGGCACCGAGAGACTGTCCTGGGCACCGCTTGGTACCCTCCTAATCATCTATTCATTAATGTCCCAGCCAACCATTACCATGGTGGGCACACCGCCAGCACCATTAGGGAAGGTCATTCATAACAAAAGGGAAAGGCTGGAGGTGTTCATTGAGCAGAGGTGTTGGACCACTCACTACGGCCTTTGTTATCAGCTGATTTACGGCAGAAAATTATACCCTCTGAGAGGCCCCCTCAGGGGTATTATGCTGAGTACGTGGCCACCTCCGCCTCTCTAACCATCGTCACTTCCAGGATGATTGATGCCGCTGGCTCTCCTGGTCCCGCTAATCCTGGAGAAAGGTTGGAGGAGCCTCGGGAGGTACCATGATTAATTGAGGGAGGTGAGGGAACTATCAGGAGAAAGTGTCAAGCCCTTACGTCTATATAGCACATGGAAGTGATCAGGATTTGGGATGGGACTGGGGGGGGGGGGAGGAAGGAATGGTGCCCAACCACTTAGACGGTCGTGAATTGAACCCCTACCTGCATTAAGCGAGACCGTCGTTCTACCGTCCAGCCCAAGTTGTTGGGACATGATTGATTGCATGTAATAAAATGAGAAAACTATGTTTTTATTTACATAGGCCACTGTTGTATTTCCCAGCACATTTAATGGTATTGAGACCTATACATACCTGTAGTCTTCTGATTTCCTTATATTCCACCCAATACATAAGTTTTCTCTATCAACCTAACCAAGTAAAATTTGTATTATAAACCAATTTTGTAACTGTTCTCAACCCCGAAATCAGACATAAATTAATGAACTATTGATTGGCGAGATCTGAGGATAGTGTTATGCCACCAGCAGGGAGAGGACGACCTGGACGACCACACGCACCAGGAGCTGGTACAGTTTTGTAGTGCACCGTCAGGTGGCGGGTGCTGGTCGTTCCTGGGCGGTGGTCGTTCCCGGACGGTGGTCGTTTCCGGACGGTGGTCGTTCCTGGGCGGTGGTCGTTCCCGGACGGTGGTCGTTTCCGGACGGTAATCGTTCCTGGGCGGTGGTCGTTCCCGGACGGTGGTCGTTCCTGGTCGGTGGTCGTTCCTGGTCGGTGGTCGTTCCTGGGCGGTGGTCGTTCCCGGACGGTGGTCGTTCCTGGTCGGTGGTCGTTCCCGGACGGTGGTCGTTCCTGGTCGGTGGTCGTTCCCGGACGGTGGTCGTTCCCGGACGGTGGTCGTTCCTGGGCGGTGGTCGTTCCCGGACGGTGGTCGTTCCCGGTCAATGGTCGTTCCCGGACGGTGGTCGTTCCCGGTCAATGGTCGTTCCCGGACGGTGGTCGTTCCCGGTCAATGGTCGTTCCTAGGCGGCGTTTGTTCCTGGTCGGTGGTCGTTCACCTCATTACCGACCGGATTACTCACACTAGAAGTGATCAGAAGAGATTTACTTGCGGGATTATATATTGAAAATGGAGGATTAATTGGAAGCTGTAAGAGCCACCTGTGTGATGAGGCGTGGATTAAGGGGGAGGAGGTGTTCGTGTATGGTCATTACGGGGGGAGGGGGTGTTCGTGTATGGTCATTAAGGGGGAGGAGGTGTTCGTGTATGGTCATTAAGGGGGAGGAGGTGTTCGTGTATGGTCATTAAGGGGGAGGAGGTGTTCGTGTATGGTCATTAAGGGGGAGGAGGTGTTCGTGTATGGTCATTAAGCGGGAGGAGGTGTTCGTGTATGGTCATTAAGCGGGAGGAGGTGTTCGTGTATGGTCATTAAGGGGGAGGAGGTGTTCGTGTATGGTCATTAAGGGGGAGGAGGTGTTCGTGCATGGTCAGTAAGGTAGGGGGGGGTGATGGTACTGAGAGGGAGGGTGGATGGGCCATAATAGAGAGCAGGTGCTCACTAGGTGACGCCCGGGTGAGTAATGTAGGAAGTGTTTTAATTGGCACAAAAGCAAAACAAAAAAACAATTAGTTTACAAGCTCCGAGTACAGAGACTCGGGAGAGGCGCCCGGCCGGTGTATTCAATCACCTTCTTAGATAAAGATAACATGAGATATATAGAGAGAAGCGACGTTAGTGTAGCTCGGCCCCTTCTCCAGCACAGAAAAAACGATGCATAGAAAACGTCGATATTTGTGAGCCGTTACTGTCCATAGTAGATAGTATTGGTTACGTTGGTTTCTATTACGTAAAAAACGCAACCTATTTGTTGAGAGAAGTGGTAGTAGGCATCATCAGTTTCAGGAGACTATGGGGATGTGCTCTGGTTGTCGGTCTGGAGTGGCCTCTCAGGGCGCAAAGCCACGGTAGCGTGATACGGGGGAGAAGCTGTCACCCATGCAGCAGGATCACTCTTTCCACAGCGATGAAAGTTTGCAATGGAAAGGCAAACGCCAATACGATTGGTTCCAGCGACGTCGCAGGAACTGTCAGAACGAGGCTGAAGGTAACAACGAACTGCCTTAGGGGGCTCCAGCTCCAAAGTTTAGTGGTTAAGTACCTGCCCACGTACATGGGTATCGAAGACTACCCTTGGGCATAGTTAAGATGTATATTTGTTTTCCGAGAAAACTGCTTGGAATTAAAACATTAACTTGTAGATTAGAAAAAGCAGTAAATCCAATGACTGAGATTATGTTAGCGATACTGTCTGAATGTTTTACAGCGTGGTGGAGCGTGGTAATTGAAAGATGGTGGCTCTGTTGGTAATTATTGTGGTGGCGGGGTTGGTGGTTGTGAAGGTAATTACATGTGGTGGTGGTGGTTTATTGATGACCGCTGTAATCATGTCATGAAACTAAGCACAATAGATCCTGTAGATTTTTGGTTAACTTTATTTTAGATTGTCCATGTTTTAATAAGCATTACCTGGAGAAAAATGAACACTTTCCACTCGAGGGCGATAAAAACAAAGAATTTGAAAATAAAAATTTAGAAACATTACTTACAGATAAAGTAACATTACTTAGAGATAGTTGTGTTACTTACAAAGGTATAAACATGTTAAACAAACTAGCTGGAGGAAGCTGGAATGACAGAGCGACGGCATAATAAACTCTCCTCGCGATATGTTTGTCCAAGATCAACAGACCCCGGGGGACGCATGCGTAAATTTCATCGTAACTCTGTGACCAAGACCAATAATTTCCCGGCAGATGAACGTTAACTTTGTGTATGGTTGGCCCTATGATAGGTTATGTTATGTGTTTGGGGTCTGCTGGCAATTATTTGTATTGGCTGTACTCTGGTGAACCAGAGATATGCGATTTGAACACAAGAAAGGTTCGAATTGTCATCAGTTGTGAGTCGTGTGTAAACCGTTTTTCATTCATATACAAGAGGTTTGGCGGGTGCATGGAATGAACTTTGGCCTTTGTTTATGAAGACGGGCTGACCTGTCCTCGACACATGTCCGTTTCATCCAGCGGTCGACCCCACAGACACATTCATAAATTTGTACTTGCTGTTCATTCAAAATGGGAATTTTCTCAAATATAAATAAATATTATAATATATATTAGCATATTGTGCATATATAGGAATAGGTTAGGTTAGGGTAGATGTTTAGGTTCTGTTGGCGATTATTTGTACTTGTTGTTCGTGGGTGAAGCATTTACAGCGTTGTGTTTCGAACAAAACTCGTATATGAAGCACTTGTTCCGGAAGTGTTCGTACATAAACAGTTGTGAATCGTGTGTAAAACCGTTTTCATTCATAAACAGGGGGTTTGGCGGGTGCATGGAATCACTTTTGGGTCTTTGTTTGGAGGACGGGCTGGGACGAGCTGAACAAAAGCCAAATGCTCATTAATCCCAGCCTGTCCCAGCCCCGTTAATCCCAGCTTTTTATGAAGGCATACGTAGTTAATACCATCAGATGTGAGTAATGTGTAAAACCGTTGTTTTACACATTACTCACAACTGATGGCGTTACCTTGAGGTGTTTCCGGGGCTTAGCGTCCCCGCGGCCCGGTCGTCGACCAGGCCTCTTCGTTGCTGGACTGGTCAACCAGGCTGTTGGACGCGACAGCTCGCAGCCTGAGGTATGAATCACAGTCTGATTGATAAGGTATCCTTTAGAAGTGTATATCGAGTTCTCTCTTGAACACTGTGAGTGGTCGGCCAGTTATGCCCCTTTTGTGTAGTGGAAGCGTTTTGAACAGTCTAGGATCTCTGATGTTGATTGAGTTCTCTCTCAGAGTACCTGTTGCACCTTTGCTTTTCAACGGGGGTATCTGCACATCCTGCCATGCCTTCTGGTCTCATGTGATGTTATCTCTGCGTGCAGGTTTGGGACCAGCCCCTCAACGATTTTTCACGTGTAAATTATTATGTATCTCTCCCGCCTGCACGCAAGAAAATACAGATTTAGGCTCCTTAATCGGTCCCAGTAGTTTAGATGTTTTACTGAGTAGATTCTAGCAGTAAAGGATCTCTACACGCTCTCCAAGTCAGCAATTTCATCAGCTTTGAAAAGGGGCAGTCATTGTGCAGCAGTACTCCACTCTAGAGAGCACTAGCGTCCTGAAAAGTATCATCATCGGTACAGCATCTTTAGTGTGAAAAGTTCTTGTTATCCAACCTGTCATTTTTCTTGCAGTTGTGACGGCTACTTTATTGTGTTCTTTAAAGGTAAGGTCTTCCGACATGAGCAGGAGACAAGGGGACGAGATAGCGCGAGACAGAGGGAGGAGGTATCACGAGAAAGAGGGAGAAGATAGCTTGAGACAGAAAGAGGAGATAGCTTGAGACAGAAGGAGGAGATAGCTTGAGACAGAAGGAGGAGATAGCTTGAGACAGAAGGAGGAGATAGCTTGAGACAGAGGGAGGAGATAGCTTGAGACAGAAGGAGGAGATAGCTTGAGACAGAGGGAGGAGATAGCTTGAGACAGGAGGAGATAGCTTGAGACAGAAGGAGGAGATAGCTTGAGACAGAAGGAGGAGATAGCTTGAGACAGAGGGAGGAGATAGCTTGAGACAGGAGGAGATAGCTTGAGACAGAAGGAGGAGATAGCTTGAGACAGAGGGAGGAGATAGCTTGAGACAGAGGGAGGAGATAGCTTGAGACAGAGGGAGGAGATAGCTTGAGACAGAAGGAGGAGATAGCTTGAGACAGAAGGAGATAGCTTGAGATAGAAGGAGGAGATAGCTTGAGACAGAAGGAGATAGCTTGAGACAGAAGGAGACAGGGGGACGATACACCTGGAGCCGAACTGGTGCACCCACAACAGGCCTCTCACTCTTGACGAGGATTTCGGTAATAGCCTTATCACCGGTAAAATAATCATTACTTGTAATCAATACAAAGCTTGAGAGAGAAGCAATATTACGGCTCCCGCGCCAGAGACGCTCCTTGAGAGCTGGACCAGCACCTCGAGGGCACGCGCGCGCACACACACACACACACACACACACACACACACACACACACACACACACACACACACACACACACACACACACACACACACACACACACACACACACACACATTCACAAGAGGAGAACAGATGGAATGCAGTAGGTAGTGATGTGGTGGAGGCTGACTCCATACACAGTTTCAAATGCAGATATGATAGAGCCCAGTAGGCTCAGGAATCTGTACATCAGTTGATTGACAGTTGCGAGGCGGGACCAAAGAGCCAGAGCTCAACCTCTACAAGCACAACTAGGTGAGTACAATTAGGTGGGTACACACACACACACACACACACTCAAACACACACACACACACACACACACACACACACACACACACACACACACACACACACACACACACACACACACACACACACACACACACACACACACACACACACGCCATCACACACACACACACACACACACACACACACACACACACACACACACACACACACACACACACACACACACACACACACACACACACACACACACACACACACACACAGACTGTTTGAGGCTTCAAGAAGACCTAGACAAGCTGAAGGAATGGTCGAACAAATGGTTGTTAGAGTTTAACCCAACCAAATGTAATGTAATGAAGATAGGTGTAGGGAGCAGGAGGCCAGATACAAGGTATCATCTGGGAGAGGAAATTCTTCAGGAGTCAGAGAAGGAAAAAGACTTTGGGGTTGATATCACGCCAGACCTGTCTCCTGCAGCACATATCAAGCGGATAACATCAGCGGCACATACCAGGCTGGCCAACATACGAACGGCATTCAGAAACTTGTGTAAAGAATCATTCAGAACTTTGTATACCACATATGTCAGGCCAATCCTGGAGTATGCAGGCCCAGCATGGAGTCCATATCTAGTCAAGGATAAGACTAAACTGGAAAAGGTTCAAAGGTTTGCCACCAGACTAGTACCCGAGCTGAGAGGTATGAGCTACGAGGAGAGACTACGGGAATTAAACCTCACTTCGCTGGAAGACAGAAGAGTTAGGGGGGACATGATCACCACATTCAAGATTCTGAAGGGGATTGATAGGGTAGATAAAGACAGTCTATTTAACACAAGGGGAACACGTACAAGGGGACACAGGTGGAAACTGAGTGACCAAATGAGCCACAGAGATATTAGAAAGAACTTTTTTAGTGTCAGAGTGGTTGACAAATGGAATGCATTAGGGGGTGATGTGATGGAGGCTGACTCCATACACAGTTTCAAGTGTAGATATGACAGAGCCCGATAGGCTCAGGAATCTGTACACCTGTTGATTGACGGTTGAGAGGCGGGACCAAAGAGCCAGAGCTCAACCCCCGCAAACACAACTAGGTGAGTACACACACACACACACACACACACACACACACACACGGGGGGGGGGGGTAAGGGGGGACATGATCACAACCTACAAAATCCTCAAGGGAATCGACCGGGTAAACAAGGATGAACTATTCAACACTGGTGGGACGCGAACAAGGGGACACACGGGAAGAGTAAGGGGGGACATGATCACAACCTACAAAATCCTCAGGGGAATCGACCGGGTAAACAAGGATGAACTATTCAACACTGGTGGGACGCGAACAAGGGGACACAGGTGGAAGCTGAGTACCCAAATGAGCCACAGAGACGTTAGAAAGAACTTTTTCAGTGTCAGAGAAGTTAGTAAATGGAATGCATTAGGAAGTGATGTGGTGGAGGCTGACTCCATACACAGTTTCAAATGTAGATATGATAGAGCCCAATAGGCTCAGGAATCTGTACACCAGTTGATTGACGGTTGAGAGGCGGGACCAAAGAGCCAGAGCTCAACCCCCGCAAGCACAATTAGGTGAGTACAATTAGGTGAGTACACACACACACACACACACACACACACACACACACACACACACACACACACACACACACACACACACACACACTTCAATACTATGAAATACTTCATTAATATGAAATACTTCAAGAGTCAGAGAGAGAGAAAGACCTGGGGGTTGATATCACGCCAGACCTGTCCCCTGAAGCTCATATCAAGAGGATAACATCAGCAGCATATGCCAGGTTGGCTAACATAAGAACGGCCTTTAGAAACTTGTGTAAGGAATCTTTCAGAACATTATATACCACATATGTCAGACCAATCCTGGAGTATGCGGCTCCAGCATGGAGTCCATATCTAGTCAAGCATAAGACTAAACTGGAAAAGGTTCAAAGGTTTGCCACCAGACTAGTACCCGAGCTGAGAGGTATGAGCTACGAGGAGAGACTACGGGAATTGAACCTCACTTCGTTGGAAGACAGAAGAGTTAGGGGGGACA
>NW_025554616.1:67500-85000 GCF_020424385.1 Procambarus clarkii
CCCCTGCCCCTTCTACCCCATTGACTTCAATTCCATCTACTCCATCCCAGCTTCCACTGCACCCCTCTTCCACTCACCCCCAAACCCCACCCAACCCTCACCCCTCCTATGCACCTCCAGCCCACATTTAACCCCCTCACCTTGTGACCCCCTAACACCTTCCCCCATCTCCCTCTTCCCCTCTTCTACCCCGAAACCCCCACCTACCCCCGATTCCCCCCTAACTAATATACCCTCTCTTCCACTCCCAGCACCCATGCTCCATTCTCATCTCAGCTCTCCGCCCTCAGTATCCCTCTTCCCCCCAACCTCTCAACCTCTATCTGACTCTCAGTCTCACTCTATTTCTCAACCCCCCTATGCTATTCAGACCCCTAACTTTCAGACCCATTATGCCCTTCCTACCCCCCTAGATGCCCAGACCCCATTCGCCTACCAGGCACTCCCAGGCACCCCCCTAGCACCCCCCACTCACCCCCACAGCCCCCACTTGCCCCCCAGACACCCCACAGTTCCCCCCAGACCCCTGGTGAAAGGGGGAACTCTGACACCCGAGTTTCCAAGAAGAGTCTCAAGGTTTGGTACACCAATGCTGATGGGGTAGCCAATAAAGCAGAAGAGATAAAAGAAAGAGTTAGTGAGGCAGACCCAGACATAGTGGCAATAGTGGAAACTAAAATAAATGGCATGATCTCGGATGCAATCTTTCCAGAGGGGTACCAGGTGATAAGAAAAGAAAGGACACAGAGACAGGGAGGAGGAGTGGCACTACTAATAAAGCGGAAATGGAAGTTTGATGAGCTGGAAAATCCGGGTACCAATGAAAGCACAAGCTTCATACATGGAACTCTGACAGTGGATGGGAAGAAGATTGTAATCTTGATACTCTACAATCCCCCACCAAACAGTAGAAGGCCCAGGCAGGAGTACGAGGACAGCAACAAGACATGTATGGATGAACTGCAGAGGGCAGCAACTTTAGCGCATAGAATGAGAGCGAAGCTGCTGGTCATGGGGGACCTAAATCACGGAGAGATAAATTGGGAAACGAGGAATCCCCATGGTGGGGAGGAGACCTGGGGAGCGAAGCTGGTAGACGTTATTGACAGGAATTTTCTAACACAGCATGTGAAAGAAGATACTAGGGAAAGAGGAGGGGATACGCCCAGCCTATTAGATCTCATTATCACTCAGAATGTAGAAGACATCGAGCAGTTGGAACATGAAATACCACTAGGAGCTAGTGACCATTGTGTCCTAGTCTTTGACTACATGATGGAGCTTAAAATTGTGACCAAAGGACAAGAGGTCCGGGAAAGGAGACTTGATTACAGAAAAGGGGACTACAGAAGGATAAGGGACTACCTGGGAGAAGTGCAGTGGGAGGAAGAACTTAGAGGAAAAACAGTGCAAGGTATGATGAACCAAGTCATATTGAAATGCAAGGAGGCTGAAGATAGATTTATTCCAACAATAAAGGAAAAAAGCAGGAGGGAATATAATAACCCATGGTTTAATAGACAGTGTCAGGAAGCAAAGGTGAGAAGCAGGAGGGAGTGGAGGAAGTACAGAAGACAAAGGACAGAGGACAACAGGATTAGATGTAACAGAGCTAGGAATGATTACATTAACATAAGACGAGTGTCGGAAAGGAATTATGAGAACGATATTGCAGTCAAAGCGAAAAAGCAACCAAAATTACTACATAGCCATATAAGAAGGAAGATGTCGGTAAATGACCAAGTGACAAGACTGAGGAAAACAGAAGGGGCATATACAGAAAGCGACAAGGAAATCTGCGAGGTACTGAATGCAAAATTCCATGGAGTGTTCACAACCGAGCCTGAGCAGCTCCCATTGTTAGAAGAGATTACCCAAGATGAAAGACTATCGGATATAGAGCTGACAGCAGAGGATGTAATGAAACAGTTGACAACACTGGATGCAAATAAAGCTGTTGGACCAGACAAAGTATCACCGTGGATACTCAAAGAGGCAGCGCAGGCTCTCAGCGTGCCTCTGGCAATGATCTTTAATGAGTCACTTATGACGGGAGAATTGCCCAGTTGCTGGAAGGAGGCAAATGTCGTACCGATTTTCAAAAAGGGTGATAGGGAGGAGGCACTTAACTACAGACCCGTATCACTGACAAGCATCCCCTGCAAAATTCTTGAAAGAATAATTAGGCTAAGACTTGTTGAGCACCTGGAGAGCATTGGGTTTGTAAACAAGCACCAACATGGGTTCTGGACAGGGAAATCATGCCTAACAAACCTTTTAGAATTCTATGATAAAGTAACAAGGATAAGGCAGGACAGAGAAGGCTGGGCAGACTGCATATTTCTTGACTGCCAAAAGGCCTTTGATACGGTACCGCACATGAGACTGCTATACAAACTTGAGAGGCAGGCAGGAGTAAGCGGAAAGGCCCTAGTATGGGTGAAGAACTACCTAACAGGAAGGAGCCAGAGGGTAATGGTAAGGGGCGAAAAGTCGGACTGGCGAACAGTAACAAGTGGAGTACCTCAAGGATCGGTGCTGGGACCAATCCTCTTTCTAATTTACGTAAATGATATGTTTACAGGAGTGGAATCATACATGTCAATGTTTGCAGATGACGCAAAATTAATGAGAAGAGTTGTGACAGACGAGGATTGTAGGATCCTCCAAGAGGACTTAAACAGGCTGCAGAGATGGTCAGGGAAATGGCTACTGGAGTTTAACACCAGTAAATGTAAAGTTATGGAAATGGGATCAGGTGACAGGAGACCAAAGGGACAGTACACAATGAAGGGGAACAGCCTACCTGTAACGATTCGAGAAAGAGACCTGGGAGTGGATGTGACACCTAATCTAACTCCTGAGGCACATATAAATAGGATAACGACAGCAGCGTACTCTACACTGGCGAAAATTAGAACTTCATTCAGAAACCTAAATGAGGAAGCTTTTAGGGCGCTTTACACTGCCTACGTGAGACCCGTCTTAGAGTATGCCGCGCCATCATGGAGCCCCCACCTGAAGAAACACATAAAGAAACTGGAGAAGGTTCAGAGGTTTGCGACGAGGCTTGTCCCAGAGTTACGAGGGATGGGATATGAAGAGCGGCTGAAGGAACTGAACCTAACGACACTAGAGAAAAGAAGGGAGAGAGGAGATATGATAGGGACATATAAAATACTCAGGGGAATTGATAAAGTGGAAATAGATGAAATGTTCACACGTAATAATAACAGAACGAGGGGACATGGGTGGAAACTGGAAACTCAGATGAGTCACAGAGATGTTAGGAAGTTTTCTTTTAGCGTGAGAGTAGTAGAAAAATGGAATGCACTTGGGGAACAGGTTGTGGAAGCAAATACTATTCATACTTTTAAAACTAGGTATGATAGGGAAATGGGACAGGAGTCATTGCTGTAAACAACCGATAGCTAGAAAGGCGGGATCCAAGAGTCAATGCTCGATCCTGCAAGCACATATAGGTGAGTACATATAGGTGAGTATACACACACACACACACACACACACACACACACGTTATACACACACAGTGCTGGGAACACACACCACACAGCACACACACTACACACACACACACATACACAGACACACAGACAGACACACACACACACACACACACACACACACACACACACACACACACACACACACACACACACACACACACACACACACACACACACACACACACACACACACACACACACACACATACACACACACACACACACACACACACACATACACACACACAGACACACACACACACACACACACACACACACACACACACACACACACACACACACACACACACACACACACGCGCGCGCGCGCGCGCACACACACACACACACACACACACACACACACACACACACACACACACACACACACACACACACACACACACACACACACACACACACACACACACACACACACACACACACACTCAGACACACGCACACACACCACACACACACACACACACACACACACACACACACACACACACACACACACACACACACACACACACACACACACACACACACACACACACACACACACACACACACACACACACACACACACACACACACACACACACACACACACACACGCCATCACACTCCATCTGGATCTCCAGCATTAGTTTTGATCACTGGTCATTTAGGCTGGCAAGATCCTGGCCACGATACCGACGATGATCAACTACACGTGGGCGCCCTGGACGGCTGGAAGGCCCACCACCTCTGGAATGTTTCCATCTGATAACAGCAAGAGCGAGATGGATCTCTCTTCTCCTCTTTTCTCTCTCATGAATATTCAATCTCCAGCATCAAGGAACATCGTCACTTGAATGGAGAATCGGGGAAATGCTCGTCCATATGATGGCGAGTAATGTTTGGGTCGTTTCTTGTATATGTTATGTTGTATCAAAATGTATATATTTATAAAAGCCTCCCCAAGAAAGGTATATGCCTTTTTTTTAAAGGAAAGTAGATCTTAGGATCTTAGAAAGGAGGTAGACCTTGGTAGGGCGGTAGACCTATGGAGGGAGCTACTTTGACTGGAGGACCTTTCTAATCTCGGACATATATTCTTTCTTAGATGACTCAGCTGGTGCCCCCTCTACGGGTTGCAGCACCGTCTCAGGAGTCTGTTTTAAAATTTGCTGTAAGAAGGTGGTGTATTAATGATTTACCTTTCCTCGATGCTATCATAGCAGGTTTCTCTTGAAGAACGGGTCGTATTGGGTGTTCGTTGTAGGTTTCCCTCATCCAACTCCTTATGTCTCTCACGTTAGACTGAAGTTATTTAGCATAACCTTGGAATAAGGGCGTTGGTAAGATCCATCTGTCCAGGTGATTGCTTCTTTTTGTTACTCTTAGTATCTGGTCTCTAAGTGTCCTCGTGTCTCGGCTGTGTCGCTCAGTACTCGTTCCAGGTAACCTCTGGTCTTAAAAAGGGCCCAAAGGTTCTCTAGTTGTAAGAGTAGGCCGTGATCATTAATTGTTATTCTCTTAAGCCTGAGTGCCAGTGAGAAAGGAAGGAAACTCTTCAAGGACAGTGGGTGGCATGAATCGTTGTAATAGGTACGAATGGAGGTTGGTTGGTTTATAATACGCCTTCGTCTGCAGGGTTCTTCTCTGCTTCTCTTTGTATCAAGGAAAGATATTGCATGTTCATTATGTTCAAGGGTGAACTTTTGGTTGCCGTGTACGGTGTTTGCCCATTTGAAGAGTTGTTGTTGTAAACGGTGTCCTAATTTCGTTATTATTCTAAAGATGTCATCTCTGTAGCGGTAGTAGGCTAGCAGTCCGTCTTCTCTAGCCATCATCCTCCAGCCTCCAATCGCTGTACCCTTTATTTGCCTGTATATTCTCCCGTCAAATTTGAAGATTGTGTCTCGGCTTTCGTATGGAACTGCTTCCTCTAGTAGCTGTTTGTTGGCGTCTGCCATATGCCTGCTTCTCTTAATTTTTGTCTGAAGATATGCTTGGTCCTCTTTAAAAAGTTGCTACTCCATTTGCCACCTCTCTCTTCGTGGTATACTCGAGTAGAGTATGGCCACATCCAGTGAGAAGAAGAGGGGCCCCTAGTTGCATGGGACCTTCCAGGGTCGCGAGTTTATTGATGAAATCTATCGGGTTCCGGAGTATTTGCGGGATGAGCTTGAATAGTGGGTTCAGAAGCGCTCTGCAAATTCAATCTACCGGCCTTGTCGGGGCACGGCAGCCGCTTAGGACTGGTCTCCTTTGCAATGTCAGTGTCTCTTGTAAGGTTTCCTTATGTATTTTAGGGAGCAGATACATATCAGCGATTTTTGAGTCGAATGCTACGAAGACGTCTCTGACTGATGACCTGAAAAGTCCTCTGCTGCCTCCCGAAGTCGGGTCCTTATTTCTAAAGAGCTTCAGCACCAGCTCTTTGCTCCTTGTCTGAGCGTTTTTGAGAGCTGCTTGATCGTTCTGTACAGGTTAATAAGTTAGAGCGTCCCGTAGTTGTCGCATCACTTCCTTTTTATAGTTCTTGGCCTTCCTGATCACTACAGCTCCTCCTTTATCTGCGGGCTTGATGATGATGGTTCCTTTCTCTAACTTGTTTAGGGCATCTCTTTCCTCTTGTTCTCAGGTTGTATTTGGTTCTAGTTGCTGCTGTCTTCTTAAGTTTCCCCTTCATCTCTTGTGTGTTCTCTTGTAGACCTTCCTGGTTGTAAATGAGCTGCGTTCTTCGTTGTTTTGGGTTGAGGAATCTGTAGGAGAGGAAGGGGCGACGAGGGTCCCTCATGTGTACTGATCTTCCACGCTGTTCTTCTCTTCCTGTTTTTTCTGGAGGTGGACCTAGGGATGGAGTTGGACCTTGGCGGGGAGGTGGACCTAGGGAACAGGTCCAAAAAACCATGCCCTAATCCAACAGGCATATTTTTATAGCTTAAGAAGCACCACAATACCGTGGGCCTGTAGCTTCTTAATCAATATTTCACGTGATACTGTACCAAAAGCTTTGCTAAAGTCAAGGTACACAAACGTCACAATTCTTTCCACTAACAAATGCCTCTAATCACTAACATCAACCTTAAACCACTCTCAGTTCAACTCGACCTCCTAATAGAACGGTGCATTTTGACGTTATACTCTCCCTAAGGCCAAAAATTGTAGTACTATATTTTTTGTAACGTTTCTACTAGTACGGTAGAAAATTGTCCTACCGTACTAAGAAGCGGCTCACGAAATTGACATACTGTCTCGTTTTCTGTTTTGGGTCCTCTGGTAGGTTAGAATAAGGGCACTTTAGAACAACAGTTTCTTGACGTTGGGAAATCTTAGGAGGACGGGCTGGTCGACTGCCTCAACTCCCACATCACTACTAACACACACATTAAGACGTGTGTGGACTCCGCACACGCAGCATCACTTGTACATATGACAGAAACCACTAAAGTTCCCCAACCTGTATATATTAGTTGATTGAGGTTGAGAGGCTGGGCCGAGGAGCTTAAGCTCAACACCCTCAAGCACAATAAGATGAGCACACTCTGGTATGGTTGATTCACAGTCTACACTCAACTCTCTCAAGTCCACCTTTCCTCCCCCCCCCCCGTCCCGTCCCCATCCTAAATTCCAATCCTGAGGTAATATCCCTATCCCATGTTGACCAGACCACACACTAAAAGGTGAAGGGACGACGACGTTTCGGTCCGTCCTGGACCATTCTCAAGTTGATTCACCATTCATACCATTCACCAGTCGAAGACCAATCACAATCGTCTTGAGAATGGTCCGGGATGGATCGAAACGTCGTCGTCTCTTCACCTTCTAGTGTGTGGTCTGGTACACATTCTTCAGCCACGTTACTGTGACTCATCGCCTGCACCCCTACCCCGTCCCAAGTGCTACACACTCGTATCCCTACAAACACAAACCGCAACTGTCCCTATTTTCCGCTTTTACAACTTGTAATAAAGTTGTTACATCTTGTTTTAACGTTCTGATGACGTATTAGAACGTTGTTACAACGTGCTATATTGGGTGTTACAACTTGCTAGGTGTTAAAAGTTGTTGGAACGTTGTGGCAACGTCGCAGTTTGGTCGTGTTTGGCGGGAGAATGGCTTGGCGCTCTCTTCTAATAGTTCTCCCCAGAAGTGGGGTCTAAAACCTGAGCTGTTGAGGCCATGGATTTATACAATCTTATTTATGTATTCATTAACACTACAGTAAGACCATACGCCCGTCGTGGTGGTCAACATACGCCCGTCGTGGTGGTCAACATGCGCCCGTCGTGGTGGTCAACATACGCCCGTCGTGGTGGTGGTCAACATACGCCCGTCGTGGTGGTCAACATACGCCCGTCGTCGTGGTGGTCAACATACGCCCGTCGTGGTGGTCAACATACGCCCGTCGTGGTGGTCAACATACGCCCGTCGTGGTGGTGGTCAACATACGCCCGTCGTGGTGGTCAACATACGCCCGTCGTGGTGGTGGTCAACATACGCCCGTCGTGGTGGTGGTCAACATACGCCCGTCGTGGTGGTGGTCAACATACGCCCGTCGTGGTGGTGGTCAACACCTGCAACACGATAGATGTCTTCGCCTGTTCACCCCTCCCCCCTCTCCCTTCTCCTGACCCGCCACTCCGTTCAAAAGCCAACCTCCTACCCTAACCAGAACTGTACTAACCCAGGTAACCCACCTAACCTATCGGCTAAAATGCATAGAAAACTTGGATATTTGTGAGCTGTTACTGTTATAGAAGGATGTATTTTCAACGTTGGTTACCACAAGTTACAAAACGTGACCTATTAGTTGGGTGGAAGGGGGGAGGGTAGCCTGCCAACCCAACCAAGCCTGCCAGCCTGTCAAGCCATCCCAACCAAGCCTGCCAGCTTATCAAGCCAACCCAACCAATCCTGCCAGCCTGCCAAGCCAACCCAACCAAGCCTGCCAGCCTGTCAAGTCAACCCAACCAAGCCTGCCAGCTTTCAAGCCAACCCAACCAATCCTGCCAGCCTGTCAAGCCAACCCAACCAAGCCTGCCAGCCTGTCAAGTCAACCCAACCAAGCCTGCCAGCCTGTCAAGCCAACCCAACCAAGCCTGCCAGCCTGTCAAGCGAACCCAACCAAGCCTGCCAGCCTGTCAAGCGAACCCAACCAAACCTGCATGCCTGTCAAGCCAATCAAGCCTGCCAGCCTGTCAAGCCAACCCAATCAAGCCTGCTAGCCTGTTAAGTGAACATAAGAACTGCCTTAGGAACATAAGAACTGCCTCGTATACCTTATATACCACGTATGTCAGACCAATCCTGGAGTATGCACCTCCAGCCTGGAGTCAATACGTAGTTAACTACCAAACAAAGATAGAGAAGATTCAGAGGTATACCATCAAACTAGTCCCAGAACTAAGAGGAATGAGTTACGAGGAAAATATACGGGAATGAAACCTCACGTCCCTGGAAGGCAGAAGACTTTCGGGAGATGTGATCACCACCTACAAAATTGTCAGAGGAATTGACAGGGAAGAACAAAGATAAACTGTTTAGCACGGGGTGGAACACGATCAAGGGGACACAGGTGAAACTTAGTTAACAAATGGAATGCATTATGTATTCACCTACCTGTATTCACCTAGTTCTCTTCGTGTGGTTGAACTCTGCATTTTCGGCCCGCCTCTCAACTGTCAATCAATCAACTGTTACTAACCACTATTTTTTCCACACACACACACACACACATCCCCAGGAAGCAGCCCGTAACAGTTGTCAAACTCCCAGGTACCTATTTAATGCTAGATAACAGGGGCATCAGGGTGAAAGAAACATTTTGTTTCTGCCATCAACGTGGATCGAACCCGAACCCTAAGATTACGAGTTCAGAGCGTTGTCCACTCAGCTATCAAACCCCCCCCCCCCTTTTATACGTAACGATGTGGTGGAGGCAGACTGCATTCACAGTTTAAAATGTAGACATGATTGAGCCCAGTAGGCTGAGGAACTTGAACACATTTTGACTGACACTTGATAGCCGGGACCAAAGAATCGAAGCTGAAGCCCCGCAAGCACAACTAGGTGAGTACACACACACACACACACACACACACACACACGCGCGGTAGAGCGACGGTCTCGCTTCCTACAGGTCGGCGTTCAATCCCCAACCGTCCGTAAGTGAAAATAGCTTTAAATAATAGAAATAATGTGAATTATCTACGCATACGAGATCTTGGATATAAGGATAGGTGAGGATGTAGGTTAGGATAGACGGGACACCACGAGCGTAGCTCTCATCCTGTAACTACACTTAGGTAATTACACACACACACACACACAGGGGCCTCGTAGCCTGGTGGATAGCGCGCAGGACTCGTAATTCTGTGACGCGGGTTCGATTCCCGCACGAGGCAGAAACAAATGGGCAAAGTTTCTTTCACCCTGAATGCCTCTGTTTCCTAGCAGTAAATAGGTACCTGGGAGTTAATCAGCTGTCACGGGCTGCTTCCTGGTGTGTGTGTGTGTGTGTGGTGTGGAAAAAAAGTAGTTAGTAAACAGTGGATTCACAGTTGAGAGGCGGGCCGAAAGAGCAAAGCTCAACCTCCGCAAACACAACTAGGTGAATACACACACACACATACACACACACACACACATAACACACACACGCACTAGGAAGTGATGTGGTGGAGGCTGACTCCATACGCAGTTTCAAGTGTAGATATGACAGAGCCCAGTAGGCTCAAGAATCTGTACACCAAAGTTGACAGTTGAGAGGAGGGACCAAAGAGCCAAAACTCAACACCTGCAAGCACAAATAGCCGAGTACACACACACACACACACACAAGCACAATTAGGTGAGTGCACACACAAGCGAACACGCAAACACACACAAGCACACGCAAGCACACGCTGTGCTTGCCATTCTTCATAGTGTATAACAAATCACTGGCAACAGGGGAACTGCCAGAAATTTGGAAAGCAACTAATGTAGTCCCGATATATAAGAAAGGGAATAGACAGGAGGCACTGAACTACAGGCCAGTGTCCCTAACTTGCACACCATGCAAGCTGATGGAGAAGATTGTGCGATGAAAGCTAGTGGAACATCTGAAGTGAAAGAACTTTGTAACACAGCATCAACATGGGTTCAGGGATGGCAAGTCCTGCCTCACAGGGTTAATTGCATTTTACGACCAGGCAACAAAAATCAGGCAAGAAAGAGAGGGATGGGTAGACTGCATATTTTTGGATTGCCAGAAAGCATTTGATACAGTACCACACAAGAGGCTAGTGAAAAAGCTGGAGCTGCAGGCTGGAGTGAAAGGGAAGGTACTCCATTGGATACGGGAGTACCTAAGCAACAGAAGACAACGAGTCACTGTGAGGGGTGAGGTCCCAGATTGGCGAGACGTCACAAGTGGAGTCCCGCAGGGGTCAGTCTTTGGTCCTATACTGTTTCTGATATATGTAAATGATCTCCAGAGGGTATAGACTCGTTTCTCTCAATGTTTGCTGATGACGCAAAAATTATGAGGAGGATTGAAACAGAGGATGATAGTAGGAGGCTACAAGATGACCTAGACAGATTGAATGAATGGTCCAACAAATGACTGCTCAAGTTCAACCCGAGTAAATGCAAAGTAATGAGACTTGGCGGCGGAAACAGAAGGCCAGGCACAAGCTACAGAATTGGAGATGAAGTACTTCATCAAAACGGACAGAGAAAAAGATCTAGGAGTTGATATCACACCAAACCTGTCTCCTGAAGCCCACATAAAAAGAATTACGTCTGCAGCATATGCGAGGCTGGCTAACATCAGAACAGCATTCAGGCACCTGTGTAAGGAATAATTCAGAATCTTGTACACCACATATGTAAGACCAATCGTGGAGTATGCAGCCCCAGCATGGAGTCCGTACTTTGTCAATGACAAGACGAAGCTGGAAAAAATTCAGAGGTATGCCACTAGACTAGTCCCGGAGCTAAGAGTCATGAGTTACGAAGAAAGGCTGTGAGAGATGCACCTTGCGACACTAGAAGACAGAAGAGTAAGGGGAGACATGATCACTAACTACAAAATCCTCACGGGTATTGACAGGGTAGACAAGGATAAACAATTCAATACTGGTGGTACGCGAACAAGGGGACACAGGAGGAAACTGAGTACCCACATGAGCCACAGGGACGTTAGAAAGAGCTTTTTTTAGTGTCAGAGTAGTTAACAGGTGGAATACATTAGGCTGAGATGTGGTGGAGGCTGACTCCATACACAGTTTTAAATGTAGATATGATAGAGCCCAGTAGGCTCAGGAATCTGTACACCAGTTGATTGACAGTTGAGAGGCGGGATCAAAGAGCCAGAGCTCAACCTCCGCAAGCACAACTAGTTGAGTACACACCGGGGCCTAGCGGCTGAGTGGACAGCGCTTGGGGGCTGTAGTCCCAGTGAGCCGGGTTCGATTCCTGTCCGAGGCAGAAATAAATGGCCAGTTTCTTTCACCTGATGCTGCTGTTCACCTAGCAGTAAATAGATACCTAACTTTCTTAACAAACGTGATCTGACTTAAGCCTTGCCCCCTTGCTCTTCTTCATACCCTTTTTTTCCTTATTCTTACCTTTTCTCTTATTCTTACCTTCATCCTATTTATATTATTCTTACCTTTTTCTCGTCCCTGCTCCTCACCTCTCATCTCATTCTCTTAAGACTGGATTTTATTTTTATTTATTCATATATACAAAAGTTCTTACATTCTTGTACAGCCACTAGCACGCATAGCGTTTCGGGCAGGTCCTTAATCCTAATTTTCACACACGTCCCCAGAAAAAGGACCGTAGCAGCTGTCTAGCTCCCAGGTACTGCTAGGAAACTGCATCATGGTGAAATAAACTCTGCCCATTTGTTTCCGCCTTCTGCCGGGATTGGAACACGGACCCTTAAGACTACGAACCCTGAACGCTGTCCACTCAGCCGTCAGGCCTTCTATTATTTGCCTGTCTCTTCCTTTATTCTCCCACACGACTCGGTAACGGTCCAGGACGGACCGAAATGTTGCCGTTTCTTCATCTTCTGATGTGTGGTGTGATCTTCAGATCTTCAGCCACGTTATTGTCACTCTTCGCCTGACTCTTCTGTCTTCCAGCGACGTGAGGTGGAATTAAGAAAGGTGCACCACCCCTTCCTCGTTACTCATACCTCGTATTTCAGGAATTAGTTTAGTTACATGCCTTTGAACCATCTCAAGCTTCGACTTTTGCTTGATAAGGTATGGACGCCATGCTGGAGCCGCATATTCCAGTATTGGTCTGACATATGTGATATACAAAGTTCTAAATTATTCCTTACATAAATTTCTAAAGGCAGCCTGATTTTAGCCAGCCTCGCATACGCCACTGAGGTATCCTTTTTATGTGGGCTTCAGGAGACAGGTTCGGTGTGATAGGTCCTTCTCGCTGTCCGTTTCTCAATCAGCAAACATTGAGAGGAACGAGTCTGTTCCCTCTGGGAGATCATTTGTATATATCAAAAACAGAATAGATCCGCGGACTGTACCCTGCGAGACTCCACTGGTGACGCCTCGCCACTCTGAGTGGCGAAGCGTCACAGTAATTCGCTGTCTTCTGTTGCTCAGGTACTCCCTTATTCACTGGAGTACCTTCGCTTTCACTCCTGCCTGCATCTCCAGCTTGTGCACTAGTCTCTTTATTTGTGTCAAAGGCTTTCTGACACTCCAAAAATATGCAGTTTGCCCACCATTCTCTTTCTGTCTAATTTTTGTCGCCTGGTCATTGAATTCTATTAATCCTGTGAGGCAAGATTTGCTATCCGTGAACCCATCTTGATGATTCATGTTAGTGTTAGCATGTTATAAAATTATCTCTCTCCAGATGTTCTACTAGTTTGTTTTTCTCAATCTTCTCTATCACTTTGCATGGTATGAAAGTTAGGGACTCTGGGGCCAGATTCACGAGGCAGTTACGCAAGTACTTACGAACGTGTACATCTTTCTTCCAATTTAAACGGCTTTCGTTACATTTATTAAACTGTTTGCAAGCACGAAAACTTCCCAATTAACTGTTGTTATTGTTATAAACAGCCTCCTGGTGCTTCCGAGCTCATAAACTGTTTAATAATTGTAAGCAAAAACCGCCAAAGATTGAAAAAAAGATGTAAAGGTTCGTAAGGGCTTTCGTAACTGCTTCGTGAATCTGGCCCCTGGCCTGTAGTTCAGTGCTTCCTGTCTGTCCCCCTTCTTGAATATTGAGACTACGTTAGTCTTCCAAATTGTTGACAGTTCTCTTGTTACCAGTGACGTGTTATACACCGTTGAGAGGAATAGGCATAGTGCTTCCGCTCTCTCTTTAAGTATCCATGATGAGATACCGTCTGGGCCAACACCCTTGCTACATCCAATTCAAGGAAATGCTTCGTTACTCTTACTGAGTTCTTCACACACTTCCCTGTCATTTGTAGTGAACCTGTCTGCCCCTTATCGTCAATTTCATTGCCTGTTCCTTCACTGTTGTTTTCCTTCTGATGTGGGTGTGCAGCAATTTGGGTTGGGTCTCTGCTTTATATGCTATGTCTTTTTGCTTCTCCTCTCGCCCTGAGCTACTCATTCCTGACTCTCTGGTATCTTCCTCTGCTGTCTGGTGTCTTGTTATTTCTGTAGTCTCTCTATGCCCTTGTACTTAGTTGCTTTGCCAGCTAATATCCCTGATTAAACCATAGGTTCCTAATTAGCACTTCGTTTTTTCTTTTGACTGGGACAAACTTGTCTACTGCATCGATGTAGTCCATCATGTCTTGGGATGATGTAGTGTGATGTAGTCAATCAAAGGCATGAAAACATCTGCCTTTTGTTTTCAGAGCCCTTCCTTGAGTACGTTAACCCTACTTCGACCAGATACTCATACAACAGTACCCTGTGATGACTCACTCTCACGGGGGCTTCCAAGTTGATTTCCTTTGTCTAACCTAACCTAAATGCGGAGGCACATACTAATAGGATAAGGACAGCTGCGTACTCAACGGAGGCAAAAGTTAGAACATTATTCAGGAACCTACGTATGGAGGTATTTAGGGCGCTTTACACTGCCTACGTGGGACCAGTCTTAGAGTATGTAGCACCATCATGGAGTTCCCACCTGAAGAAATACATAAGGAAACTGGAAAAGACTCAGAAGTTTGCGACGAGGTTTGTTCCAGAGTTACGAGGGATGGAGTGTGAAGAGCGCCTGAAAGTACTGAACCTGACGATACTAGAAAAATGGAGAGAGTGGAGAGACATGGTAGAGACGTACAAACTACTTAAGAGATTGAGAGAGTGGAAACAGATAAAATGTTCCCTGATCACCAAAGCCATGGGTGGAAGCTGGAAACTCAGATGAGTCATAGAGATGTTAGAAAAAGTTCCATCACCTTGAGAGTAGCGGGAAAATGGAATGACTTAAAGAGCAGCTTTTTGGAAGCAAAACTCTACTCATAATTTTAAATGCAAATATGAAAGAGGAAAGGACAGGAGTCACTGTTGTAAGCTGCGGCTGGAAAGGTGGGGTCCAAGAGCTAATGCTAGATATTTGTAAAAACAAATAAATTAACACCAATAGGTGAGTACACACAGGAGAGAGTGGACGCTTACAGTAGTGGGTGGGGGCCCGGGAGGGGGGGTGGGGGCCCGGGAGAGGGATGGGGGAACCGGGAGACGGGTGGTGGCCCTATCTCCCTGGTGGGGAGATAGGGGCCCCAGGAGGGGGATGGGGTATCAGGGAGGTGGTGGGGGCCCCAGGTTGGTGGTTGGGGCCCTGGGAGGGGGTGGGGGTCACGGGAGGGGGATGGTTGCCCCGGGTGGGGAGATGGGGGCACGGGGAGGGGGGTGGGGTATCTGGGAAGAGGGTGGGGACCAAGGAAGGGGGGCCTGGGAGGGGAGGGGAGGAGAGAGGGGTGAAGGTCGTAGCCAGGTGGGGTGAAGGAGGTAGTGGAGGAGATAGTTGATGGGGGGGGGGGGTGACAGTATTAACGCTGGTGGCGGAGGGGTGATTGAGGGAGGCAGGAGTGGTGGTATGGTTCAGATGGGCAGGTGGTGGTGGTGGTGGTGGTAGAGAGCTAGAGGTGGTGGTGGTGGTAGAGAGCTACAGGTGGTGGTGGTGGTGGTAGAGGTGGTGGTGGTGGTGGTGGTAGAGAGCTAGAGGTGGTGGTGGTGGTAGAGAGCTACAGGTGGGGGTGGTAGAGGTGGTGGTGGTGGTGGTGGTAGAGAGCTACAGGTGGTGGTGGTGGTAGAGAGCTAGAGGTGGTGGTGGTGGTAGAGAGCTACAGGTGGTGGTGGTGGTAGAGAGCTAGAGGTGGTGGGGGGTACCAGTAGAGGGGTACCAGTAGAGGGGGGTACCAGTAGAGGGGTACCAGTAGAGGGGTACCAGTAGAGGGGTACCAGTAGAGGAGTACCAGTAGAGGGGTACCAGTAGAGGGGTACCATTAGAGGGGACCAGTAGGTACCAGTAGAGGGGTACCAGTAGAGGGGTACCAGTAGAGGGGTACCAGTAGAGGGGTACCAGTAGAGGGGTACCAGTAGAGGAGTACCAGTAGAGGGGTACCAGTAGAGGGGTACCAGTAGAGGAGTACCAGTAGAGGGGTACCAGTAGAGGGGTACCAGTAGAGGGGTACCAGTAGAGGGGTACCAGTAGAGGGGTACCAGTAGAGGGGTACCAGTAGAGGGGTACCAGGGGAGGGTACTAGTAGGGATGGTACCAGTAGAGGCGTACCAGTAGAGGGGTACCAGTAGAGGGGTACCAGTAGAGGGGTACCAGTAGAGGGGTACCAGTAGAGGGGTACCAGTAGAGGGGTACCAGTAGAGGGGTACCAGTAGAGGAGTACCAGTAGAGGGGGTACCAGTAGAGGGGTACCAGTAGAGGGGTACCAGTAGAGGGGTACCAGTAGAGGGGTACCAGTAGAGGGGTACCAGTAGAGGAGTACCAGTAGAGGGGTACCAGTAGAGGAGTACCAGTAGAGGAGTACCAGTAGAGGGGTACCAGTAGAGGGGTACCAGTAGAGGGGTACCAGTAGAGGAGTACCAGTAGAGGAGTACCAGTAGAGGAGTACCAGTAGAGGGGGTACCAGTAGAGGAGTACCAGTAGAGGAGTACCAGTGGTACCAGTAGAGGGTACCAGTAGAGGGGTACCAGTAGAGGAGGGGTACCAGTAGAGGAGTACCAGTAGAGGAGTACCAGTAGAGGGGTACCAGTAGAGGAGTACCAGTAGAGGAGTACCAGTAGAGGAGTACCAGTAGAGGAGTACCAGTAGAGGAGTACCAGTAGAGGGGGTACCAGTAGAGGAGTACCAGTAGAGGAGTACCAGTAGAGGGGTACCAGTAGAGGGGTACCAGTAGAGGAGTACCAGTAGAGGAGTACCAGTAGAGGGTACCAGTAGAGAGGTACCAGTAGAGTAGAGGGTACCAGTTGAGGAGTACCAGTAGAGGAGTACCAGTAGAGGGGTACCAGTAGAGGGGTACCAGTAGAGGGGTACCAGTAGAGGGGTACCAGTAGAGGGGTACCAGTAGAGGGGTACCAGTAGAGGAGTACCAGTATTGGGGTACCAGTAGAGGAGTACTAGTAGAGGGGTACCAGTAGGGGTACCAGTAGAGGGGTACCAGTAGTACCAGTAGAGGGGTACCAGTAGAGGAGTACCAGTAGAGGAGTACCAGTAGAGGGGTACCAGTAGAGGGGTACCAGTAGAGGGGTACCAGTAGAGGAGGGGTACCAGTAGAGGGGTACCAGTAGAGTACCAGTAGAGGAGTACCAGTAGTAGGGAGTACCAGTAGAGGGGTACCAGTAGAGGGGTACCAGTAGAGGGGTACCAGTAGAGGGGTACCAGTAGAGTACCAGAGTACCAGTAGAGGGGTACCAGTAGAGGGGTACCAGTAGAGTGGTACCAGTAGAGGGGTACCAGTAGAGGGGTACCAGTAGAGGAGTACCAGTAGAGGGGTACCA
>NW_025554616.1:87500-109742 GCF_020424385.1 Procambarus clarkii
TACAAAATCCTCATGGGAATCGACCGGGTAAACAAGGATAAACTATTCAACACTAGTGGGACGCGAACAAGGGGACACGGGGAAACTAAGTACCCACATGAGCCACAGGGACGTTAGAAGGAACTTTTTCAGTGTCAGAGTAGTTAACGGATGGAATGCATTAGGCAGTGATGTGGTGGAGGCTGACTCCATACACAGTTTCAAATGTAGATATGATAGAGCCCAGTAGGCTCAGGAATCTGTACACCAGTTGATTGACGGTTGAGAGGCGGGACCAAAGAGCCAAAGCTCAACCCCCGCAAGCACAAATAGGTGAGTACAAATAGGTGAGTACACACACACGAAACATAACCACCTCACGCATATCAACCTCACACCTAACAAACTAGCTCCAGGCCGTAGTGACCCCACTTGACCTCTCATTAGTAATTTCCTGCCTGTCCTTTCTGGCGCGTTCTGACCTCATCTGCCGTGAATGGTGCAGTGGGCCCTAAAATCCCATCAGTTGTCTGTCAGCCCTCGGGGACCCTGCCATCATTTACTTGACTCCTGACACTTCTGTCACGCTGTGACCATTAAGTTACCCTGCGATCCTTCAGTGACCTTTCGACCTTTCAGGAGTCTCGCAACTTGTACCGTGAACTTGAACCACTTCCCCGCCGGCACTCGGATGGTAATCTTGGGCATAGCATTTTATCAAATCACCTCATTCTTTGGGGCACACGTGAGGAACAGAAATGCGAACAAGCCTGAATGGTCCCCAGGACTATATGCGACTGAAAACTCACACCCGAGAAGTGACTCGAACTTTGTGTTCCTCACGTGTGCCCCAAAGAATGATGTGATTTGATAAAATGCTATGCCCAAGATTACCATCCGAGAGCCGGCGGGGAAGTGGTTCAAATAGCTTCGGCTATCACTTCCTTATGTCCGGTCGTGATGGTCAAGTGGATTAAAGCGTCCTGTAGATACCAGTTGCATTGCTCCTGGGAGTATGGGTTCGAGTCACTTCTGGGGTGTGAGTTTTCAGTCGTCATATATATATATATATATATATATATATATATATATATATATGTCGTACCTAGTAGCCAGAACTCACTTCTCAGCCTACTATTCAAGGCCCGATTTGCCTAATAAGCCAAGTTTTCATGAATTAATGTTTTTTCGTCTACCTAACCTACCTAACCTAACCTAACCTAGCTTTTTTTGGCTACCTAACCTAACCTTACCTATATATATACGTTAGGTTAGGTTAGGTAGGGTTGGTTAGGTTCGGTCATATATCTACGTTAATTTTAACTCCAATAAAAAAAAATTGACCTCATACATAGTGAAAAGGGTAGCTTTATCATTTCATAAGAAAAAATTATAATAAATATATTAATTCATGAAAACTTGGCTTATTAGGCAAATCGGGCCTTGAATAGTAGGCTGAGAAGTGAGTTCTGGCTACTAGGTACGACATATATATATATATATATATATATATATATATATATATATATATATATATATATATGTCGTACCTAATAGCCAGAACGCACTTCTCAGCCTACTATTCAAGGCCCGATTTGCCTAATAAGCCAAGTTTTCATGAATTAATGTTTTTTCGTCTACCTAACCTACCTAACCTAACCTAACCTAGCTTTTTTTGGCTACCTAACCTAACCTTACCTATAAATATAGGTTAGGTTAGGTTAGGTAGGGTTGGTTAGGTTCGGTCATATATCTACGTTAATTTTAACTCCACATAAAAAAAAATTGACCTCATACATAGAGAAAAGGGTTGCTTTATCATTTCATAAGAAAAAAATTATAGTAAATATATTAATTCAGGAAAACTTGGCTTATTAGGCAAATCGGGCCTTGAATAGTAGGCTGAGAAGTGAGTTCTGGCTACTAGGTACGACATATATATATATATATATATATATATATATATATGTCGTACCTAGTAGCCAGAACGCACTTCTCAGCCTACTATGCAAGGCCCGATTTGCCCAATAAGCCAAGTTTTCATGAATTAATTGTTTTTCGACGACCTAACCTACCTAACCTAACCTAACCTAACTTTTTCGGCTACCTAACCTAACCTAACCTATAAAGATAGGTTAGGTTAGGTTAGGTAGGTTGGTTAGGTTCGGTCATGTATCTACGTTAATTTTAACTACAATAAAAATAATTGACCTCATACATAATGAAATGGGTAGCTTTATCTTTTCATAAGAAAACAATTAGAGAAAATATATTAATTCAGGAAAACTTGGCTTATTAGGCAAATTTGGCCTTGCATAGTAGGCTGACAAGTGCGTTCTGGCTACTAGGTACGACATATATATATATATATATATATATATATATATATATATATATAACTGTCAATCAACTGGTGTAAAGATTCCTGAGCCTAGTGGGAATATTAATTCAGGAAAACTTGGCTTATTAGGCAAATCGGCCCTTGCATAGTAGGCCGAGAAGTGCGTTCTGGCTACTAGGTACGACATATATATATATATATATATATATATATATATATATATATATATATATATATATATATATATATATATATATATATATATATATATATATATATATATATATATATATATATATATATATATATATATATATATATATATATATATATATATATATATATATATATATATATATATATATATATATATATATATATATATATATATATATATATATATATATATATATATATATATATATATATATATATATATATATATATTATTAAATATGACCGAAAAAGTAAGATTAATAATTCTAACACGAATTTTCTCAATCTTTCGTACATTTCTTTTCACTGTTGGTGGTAATTCAAAAATCAATTCTCCAAAATTCATTTTTATTTCTAGTCTGACGCGACACTTGAGCGCGTTTCGTAAAACTTATTACATTATATGGAGGTTATATGGAGGACCTATGGCAATTCCACGACCAAGAGATGGCTTCCTGAACCTTGCAGGAATTAACCTCACTGAGGACCAAGTCACTCTCCTAAATCTGGGCATAAACTGTCAAGTTATGTCCAGACCGAGTGAGATGGCCCGGAAAGTGGAGTTGGAAATTCTGTTGGACGACATATTCGACCTCGAGACACAAAAGAAGGTCACTACCAAAGATACCTTACAAGCAGAACTTATTGTGGCAGGAGGAAAGAATCGAGGCAATTACAGAAGCACCATACTGTCCCCCGAGCTCAAAGCGGCAGCCAAAAGCCTTCGTGAGAACAAGGAGATAGTTGTCAGGAGAGGTGACAAGTCGCCAATATACGTCATTCTTAAAAAAAAACGAATATCTGGCGAAAATGAACCTCATACTCTCTGACCAAACTAAATTCCAAAGGGTAACGAAGGACACTACAGCCGAATTGAAAGCAAAGGTCAACAGACTAATCGAAACTGTGAACGCCAAGAAATCAAGACTCCACCTGCCAAAGATTATTGGGGAATATAAACCTGGATATGTGTATGGAAATGTCAAGACACACAAGCCCGGAAACCCACTTCGGCCAATCATTAGCCAGATACCCACACCCACGTACAGACTAGCGAAGCGACTCAACGGCCTGCTGACTCCTTATGTCCCTTGCGCCTTCAGCCTGAAGTCGCCAAAGGAATTTGTTGACTTACTGCGGGGCACACGGGCCACAGGAATAAGAGCCTCGTTGGACGTAGAATCGCTGTTCACCAACGTATCTGTGGACGAGACAATCGGGATGATAGCCGACAGAGTGTATCGTGATCCAGCCTGTACTCCTCTTGACATACCAGAAAATATCCTAAGGAAACTACTCCAAGCTTGTACTAAAGAGGCACCCTTCTTAAGCCCGGATGGGCACATGTATAAGCAAGCAGATGGGGTCGCCCCTAGGTGTCCTGTTTGCAAACTTCTACATGGGTACCATCGAGCAAAAAGTCTTAGTCGACATGAACTTGAAACCGGCCATATACTGCAGGTATGTTGACGACATTTTTACACAGGTACCTGATGTCAGACATCTGCAGGAGCTGAAGGAGGCGTTTGAGCGGAGTTCCGTGCTGCGTTTCACTTACGAGATAGAAAAGGATGGGAAGCTGCCCTTTCTAGATGTAACAGTCATGGAAAAGAGCTGAGGTTTCCACACTACAGTCTACACTAAGGAAACGAACATAGGAATGTGCCTAAATGCCAAAAGCGACTGCCCAGATAGGTACAAGAGGAGTGTTGTTAACGCATATGTCGACCGTGCTCTCAGCCACAGCTCAGAATGGAAGCAAGTCGACGAAGAACTCTGTAGGGTAAGGCAGGTCCTAGTCAACAACGGCTTCTCCAATGGTATTGTCGAAGACATCATAAGAAGGAAAGTGAAACGCCATGCAACCTCTGAAGAGACAACCAACACAACACCTATACCCCCTATTAGACTATTTTACAGGAACTTCTTTTCCACAGCTCATAAAACGGAGGAAAGGGTCCTGAAAGATATTGTTAATAGAAACGTTATCCCTACAGACAAAAATCAGAGGATACAACTGACGATTTACTATAAAACCAGAAAAACGGCCAGCCTACTCATGTGAAACACTCCAGACACAAAACAGAACGCTTTAAAAGAGACCAACGTCGTCTATGCCTTCAAATGCCCTCTTGGGGACTGTAAGCTCCAAAAAACCCAGTATATAGGCATGACAACAACATCTCTTTCTAGGCGTTTAACGATGCATAAGCAACAGGGCTTCATTAAGGAACATATAATCTCTTCCCACAACCAAACCATCGCCAGAGAAATCCTAGTAAACAACACAGAAATCATCGATAGATACAGCGATAGCAGGCGGCTTGACGTTTGCGAGGCACTACACATCAAGAAGTCAACACCAGCAATCAACAGCCAATTAATGCACAACTATATTCTACCCACCTCCAGACTCCGCTCCACTATAGAAGCATCAAGAAATATGGACCAATAGGCTTTCTACAATCACTTCTATTCAATACCCATTGTTTCGTGTTCTGTCTTGTGTTGATGAAATTAATACCCTATTAATACCACCTCATCCCATCCACCTCACTCAGATGTAGATATAAACAAATCGGAGATGTGTAAGTTCTATTCAGTTGTGTATGTGTAAACTAAAGTCTTTGAAAATGTAATAAGTTTTACGAAACGCGCTCAAGTGTCGCGTCAGACTAGAATAAAAATGAATTTTGGAGAATTGATTTTTGAATTACCACCAACAGTGAAAAGAAATGTACGAAAAATTGAGAAAATTCGTGTTAGAATTATTAATCTTACTTTTTCGGTCATATTTAATAATATATGTCTACAGGAAAGACTGCTACCAAAATATACTAATATATATATATATATATATATATATATATATATATATATATATATATATATATATATATATATATATATATATATATATATATATATATATATATATGTCGTACCTAGTAGCCAGAACTCACTTTTTGGCCTACTATTCAAGGCCCGATTTGCCTAATAAGCCAAGTTTTCATGATTTAATTGTTTTTCGGCAACCTAACCTACCTAACCTAACCTAACCTAACTTTTTCCGCTACCTAACCTAACCTAACCTATAAAGATAGGTTTGGTTAGGTTAGGTAGGGTTGGTTAGGTTCGGTCATATATCTACGTTAATTTTAACTCCAATAAAAAAAAATTGACCTCATACATAATGAAATGGGTAGCTTTATCATTTCATAAGAAAAAATTAGAAAAAATATATTAATTCAGGAAAACTTGGCTTATTAGGCAAATCGGGCCTTGAATAGTAGGCCAAAAAGTGAGTTCTGGCTACTAGGTACGACATATATATATATATATATATATATATATATATATATATATATATATATATATTTATATATATGTCGTACCTAGTAGCCAGAACGCACTTCTCAGCCTGAAATGCAAGGCCCGATTTGCCTAATAAGCCAAGTTTTCTAGAAATTATATATTTTCACAATTTTTTTCTTATGAAATGATAAAGCTACCCATTTCATTATGTATGAGGTCTATTTTTTTTTATTGGAGTTAAAATTAACGTAGATATATGACCGATCCTAACCAACCCTACCTAACCTAACCTAACCTATCTTTATATGTGAGGTTAGGTTAGGTAGCCTAAAAAGTTAGGTTAGGTTAGGTTAGGTAGGTTAGATAGTCGAAAAAACATTAATTCATGAAAACTTGGCTTATTAGGCAAATCGGGCCTTGCATAGTAGGCTGAGAAGTGCGTTCTGGCTACTAGGTACGACATATATATATATATATATATATATATATATATATATATATATATATATATATATATATATATATATATAAATATATATATATATATATATATATGTCGTACCTAGTAGCCAGAACGCACTTCTCAGCCTACTATGCAAGGCCCGATTTGCCTAATAAGCCAAGTTTTCATGAATTAATACATTTTCTCAATTTTTTTTCTTATGAAATGATAAAGCTACCCATTTCATTGTGTATGATGTCAAATTTTTTTATTGGAGTTAAAATTAACGTAGATATATGACCGAACCTAACCAACCCTACCTAACCTAACCTAACCTATTTTTATAGGTTAGGTTAGGTTAGGTAGCCGAAAAAGTTAGGTTAGGTTAGGTTAGGTAGATTAGGTGGTCGAAAAACAATTAATTCATGAAAACTTGGCTTATTAGGCAAATCGGGCCTTGAATAGTAGGCTGAGAAGTGCGTTCTGGCTACTAGGTACGACATATATATATATATTATTAAACATGACCGAAAATGTAAGATTAATAATTCTAACACGAATTTTCTCAATCTTTCATACATTACGCTTCACTGTTGGAGGTAAATCAAAAATCAATTCTCCAAAATTCATTTTTATTTCTAGTCTGACGCGACACGGGCGCGTTTTGTAAAACTTATTACATTTTCAAAGACTTTAGTTCACAAAAACACAACTGATTAGAACTTACGTATCTCCGATTTTATATCTACATTTGAGTGAGGTGGGAGGGGTGATGTGGCATTAACACAAGACAGAACAAGAGGGGATATTAATAGGGTATTAAAAGTATCAACACAAGACAGAGCACAAACAATGGGTATTGAATAGAAGTGTTTGTAGAAAGCCTATTGGTCCATATTTCTTGATGCTTCTATATTGGAGCGGAGTCTTGAGGTGGGTAGAATATAGTTGTGCAATAATTGGCTGTTGATTGCTGGTGTTGACTTCTTGATGTGTAGTGCCTCGCAAACGTCAAGCCGCCTGCTATCGCTGTATCTATCGATGATTTCTGTGTTGTTTACTAGGATTTCTCTGGCGATGGTTTGGTTGTGGGAAGAGATTATATGTTCCTTAATGGAGCCCTGTTGCTTATGCATCGTTAAACGCCTAGAAAGAGATGTTGTTGTCTTGCCTATATACTGGGTCTTTTGGAGCTTACAGTCCCCAAGTGGGCATTTGAAGGCATAGACGACGTTAGTCTCTTTTAAAGCGTTCTGTTTTGTGTCTGGAGAGTTTCTCATGAGAAGGCTGGCCGTTTTTCTGGTTTTATAGTAAATCGTCAGTTGTATCCTCTGATTTTTGTCTGTAGGGATAACGTTTCTATTAACAATATCTTTCAGGACCCTTTCCTCCGTTTTATGAGCTGTGGAAAAGAAGTTCCTGTAAAATAGTCTAATAGGGGGTATAGGTGTTGTGTTAGTTGTCTCTTCAGAGGTTGCATGGCTTTTCACTTTCCTTCTTATGATGTCTTCGATGAAACCATTGGAGAAGCCGTTATTGACTAGGACCTGCCTTACCCTACAGAGTTCTTCGTCGACTTGCTTCCATTCTGAGCTGTGGCTGAGAGCACGGTCGACATATGCGTTAACAACACTCCTCTTGTACCTGTCAGGGCAGTCGCTGTTGGCATTTAATCACATTCCTATGTTTGTTTCCTTAGTGTAGACTGCAGTGTGGAAACCTCCGCCCTTTTCCATGACTGTTACATCTAGAAAGGGCAGCTTCCCATCCTTTTCCATCTCGTAAGTGAAACGCAGCACGGAACTCTGCTCAAATGCCTCCTTCAGCTCCTGCAGATGTCTGACATCAGGTACCTGTGTAAAAATGTCGTCAACATACCTGCAGTATATGGCCGGTTTCAAGTTCATGTCGACTAAGACTTTTTGCTCGATGGTACCCATGTAGAAGTTTGCAAACAGGACACCTAGGGGAGAACCTATGGCGACCCCATCTACTTGCTTATACATGTGCCCATCCGGGCTCAAGAAGGGTGCCTCTTTAGTACAAGCTTGGAGTAGTTTCCTCAGAATATTTTCTGGCATGTCAAGAGGAGTACAGGCTGGATCACGATACACTCTATCGGCTATCATTCCGATTGTCTCGTCCACAGGTACGTTGGTAAACAGCGATTCTACGTCCAACGAGGCTCTTATCCCTGTGGCCCGTGTGCCCCGCAGTAAGTCAACAAATTCCTTTGGAGACTTCAGGCTGAAGGCGCAAGGAACATAAGGAGTCAGCAGGCCGTTGAGTCGCTTCGCCAGTCTGTACGTGGGTGTGGGTATCTGGCTAATGATTGGCCGAAGTGGGTTTCCAGGCTTGTGCGTCTTTTTTTTTTGAGGTTTCCACACTGCAGTCTACACTAAGGAAACAAACATAGGAATGTGCCTAAATGCCAACAGCGACTGCCCTAACAGGTACAAGAGGAGTGTTGTTAACGCATATGTCGACCGTGCTCTCAGCCACAGCTCAGAATGGAAGCAAGTCGACGAAGAACTCTGTAGGGTAAGGCAGGTCCTAGTCAATAACGGCTTCTCCAATGGTTTCATCGAAGACATCATAAGAAGGAAAGTGAAAAGCCATGCAACCTCTGAAGAGACAACTAACACAACACCTATACCCCCTATTAGACTATTTTACAGGAACTTCTTTTCCACAGCTCATAAAACGGAGGAAAGGGTTCTGAAAGATATTGTTAATAGAAACGTTATCCCGACAGACAAAAATCAGAGGATACAACTGACGATTTACTATAAAACCAGAAAAACGGCCAGCCTTCTCATGAGAAACTCTCCAGACACAAAACAGAACGCTTTAAAAGAGACTAACGTCGTCTATGCCTTCAAATGCCCACTTGGGGACTGTAAGCTCCAAAAAAACCAGTATATAGGCAAGACAACAACATCTCTTTCTAGGCGTTTAACGATGCATAAGCAACAGGGCTCCATTAAGGAACATATAATCTCTTCCCACAACCAAACCATCGCCAGAGAAATCCTAGTAAACAACACAGAAATCATCGATAGATACAGCGATAGCAGGCGGCTTGACGTTTGTGAGGCACTACACATCAAGAAGTCAACACCAGCAATCAACAGCCAATTATTGCACAACTATATTCTACCCACCTCAAGACTCCGCTCCAATATAGAAGCATCAAGAAATATGGACCAATAGGCTTTCTACAAACACTTCTATTCAATACCCATTGTTTGTGTTCTGTCTTGTGTTGATACTTTTAATACCCTATTAATATCCCCTCTTGTTCTGTCTTGTGTTAATGCCACATCACCCCTCCCACCTCACTCAAATGTAGATATAAAATCGGAGATACGTAAGTTCTAATCAGTTGTGTATTTGTGAACTAAAGTCTTTGAAAATGTAATAAGTTTTACGAAACGCGCCCGTGTCGCGTCAGACTAGAAATAAAAATGAATTTTGGAGAATTGATTTTTGATTTACCTCCAACAGTGAAGCGTAATGTACGAAGGATTGAGAAAATTCGCGTTAGAATTATTAATCTTACTTTTTCGGTCATATTTAATAATATATGTCTACAGGAAAGACTGCTACCAAAATATACTAATATATATATATATATATATATATATATATATATATATATATATATATATATATATATATATATATATATATATATATATATATATATATATATATATATGTCGTACCTAGTAGCCAGAACGCACTTCTCGGCCTACTATGCAAGGCCAGATTTGCCTAATAAGCCAAGTTTTCCTGAATTAATATTCCCAGTAGGCTCAGGAATCTTTACACGAGTTGATTGATAGTTAAGAGACGGGACCAAAGAGCCAGAGTTCAACCCCCGCAAACCTCAAATAGGTGAATACAATTGGCCGTATCTTACAGAGTATTTATGTGGCAAAATTTGAAATTTCAAATCATTAGATGTTTGCCCTACATAAAACGTATTACAGTCTTTACAAGGTATATTAAAAATGATACAATTATCACTACGAAGACTGTTTCTAACTATTAGTTTTCCAACAGTATTTTCGTAATTAATCAATATATCTATATAAAAAAGTTTCAAGGCCTTGACAACATTTTCAAACACAGCAAAATATGGTAAACATAACACATTCTTTGGGCGAATTTTCTCACAGCATATATTATTATGATATGTACGAAGGGCTTTGATAAGGCAAACTTCCAAAAAACAGGGTGGATAACAAAGCTTGAGACCAATAGAATCACTATTCTTAAACTCTTCTTTTAAGAATTCTAGACTAATAACACGAAGAGCTCTTAGATACTTAGAGGAAAAAAATGATCGTTTCACATTGTATCTATGTATCAAAATTGTATATATATAAAATAATATAATTTTTTCACTACCATTAACACCAGCGGTATTAGTCACCTCGCCGTACGCTCCACCTCCATCATACATGAACCTGTAATTCCATTACCACAAAATAACAAACTATTTCCTCCCATCGAAACACAAATAACATTAATTAAACAAAATTCTCCTCACAAATTGCATTTTTTTGCGCGCTAGCCTCTACGGTGGGGGGGTACTGGGGGGGGGGGGGTACTGTGGGGGGGTACTGTGGGGGGTACTCCCCTACCAGGACGAGTCCACACCGAAAATCTCCATCTGCCGGTGGCTCTCGCCTTCAGTCACCCCGTGACCCCGGCAAAGTGTGCATGCGTCGCTCCTGCCTTCATAATATCAATTCACTTTTAACTCATTATATCACTTCATTATCTCCACAAATTATATAATCTACATTTATAAAGACTATACAAGATCGCTGGGCACACGATCTCACTGCAACAAGCAACAGATGACTGTTTACTAAGCTCTTACTGCAAGATATAGTGACAGCGACGCTCGTAGCACGACGTCCAAATATGGCGCCCTGCTAAGTGGCCCACACAACTCTCTTTTAACTGCCACTAATCGGCTCCTCTCAATTTAGACCTGCGTGAGAAGGTCACTGGGACAGGTGCCAATCAGGTACACCTCCCCACACAATCCTCTTGTAGGATTCCCCAGCGTCGTTCCTCAGGGCGCGACCACCCACCAGTCTTCAGGTCGACACTACTCGTTGTCAATATTTAAGAGATGCGTCACTAATCGCCGTCCTACAGCTTCACTCACGAAGCTTCTCTCGAATTCTTCTCCATAAGCCACAAATAATTGTCTTCCGACGTGCGTCCTTCTCTTCAGGCTTTCTCACCACAAGTGATATCTTATTAAGACCTTTGCACACGACGACATAGTTTCTGCACACGGGCCGTCGCATACAGCCGACCTCTCACCTCCAAGTGTCATCCAAGATGCTCATCCGTGACTCATCTCCTCCTTGGTCGCATCTAATGACGGCTGCTGAATTAATTCATGTCCCAGACTCCTGACTATGGTCAGGTGAGGTATACCTCTCAGTGAGGCAGACCTACATCATGAGGCTACATGTAGCCCTACCAAGTGAGGTGATTCAATGAAATATCTATGCCCAAGTTGTCCACAGAGCGCTGTCGGATCTTGGATAAATAGTCTTACGACTACCAAGATTTTTATACAGTCAGTGTGATCTAGAGGTTACGGTAACGGTAACGCCAAGGTGCACAATGGCGTATCGTAACGGTTACGGTACGCCAAGGTCCACAATGCTCTTGGCTGTCTGGGTTCGAATCCTTCTGGGGTGTGGAGTTTTCAGTTGCATATTGGCTTGGGACCCATTCAAGCTGGCTATCCAAATGGCAAGCCAGTACGCTAACCAATACACCACGCAGATCGTTAAAAGAACTGGAAGTAGGGCGACTATTCCACGACTCCAGTTCCTAACGACTCTAGCTAATGGTGACAGATCAAGGACACGTTCTCCCAACTCATTCATCTTTACTATGGAACGAACGAACGAACGATATACAGGTCCAGATGCCCTTGGGGCGAGCCTTAAAGTGGGGACAGCTGAAGAAAAGTCGGTGAGAGGAAACGCTGAAGTCGAAGAGAAAAGTGCCAGGGCTTGTCCCAGCTGCGTGTCAATATGTCGATGCTGCAAACAACACAACATCTGGCTAGACTGGGAGACGGGTCTGGAAGGTGGCAGTGGCAGTGCTTCTTCATTCAAGGTAGAGACAATCTGTCTTCATGTGGTGTCTTCTTTCTTCTGTCTTCTTCTTCTTCTTCTTTACTAGGGGAAAGCTCGATCTCATATATACCACAAACTTGCAGAAACAAGCAAGGAATATTTCTCTCATAGAGGAAGAATTTCTATGTTAAATATTCCTTGCGGGTTTCTGCAAATTATATAAATATTTCCATATTTCTTGATATATATATATATATATATATATATATATATATATATATATATATATATATATATATATATATATATAATATATATATATATATATATATATATATATAATATATATATATATATATATATATATATATATATATATAATATATATATATATATATATATATATATATATAAATATATATATATATATATATATATATATATATATATATATATATATATATATATATATATATATATATATATATATATATATATATATATATATATATATATATATATATATCTTTAGAACACGTTCCCACCAGGAGACTCGAACCCTGGCCAGCACAGAAGCCTCACAGCAACTGGCATAGCAGGTACGTCTTTAACACACTGCACCGAACTCAGACCCTTAAAAAGAGATGGTAATTTTGGGGTATTTAAACCCCCCAAAGATCACCACCTCCCAAGAGCAAGTAGAGCTAATGAGGGGTTACTCACGTTTTTTCATCAAGTCCCTTTTAATATGGGAGAACACTGTGTCTATGCTTAATGCACAACTTGCCTAAACACGCAAGTGAAGTTTTACAACTTTAGAACACTTTCCCACCAGGAGACTCGAACCCTCGGCAACTGGCACACGTCTCACACCTCACACCCTCCAAATTGCTGTGGCACTCCACCTTGCTGCCCCAATCTACACCAGATATAGGTGAATTTGAGGCGAGGTGGTGGCCGACAGGTACGGCCACCATGGCATACTCTGCCAAAGCACAGGGGGATGGCACTCGAGGCACAGTGAAGTTAACGACATCATCAAGAGGAGCCTCACCACAGCTGGATGCCCAGCTCAAAGAGAGCCCCGTTTCCTAACGCCCCGTAACTCTGATGCTCTTATTGGTCGCCCGGATGGTATCAAAGTGAACCCTTGGAAGAACGGCAAGCAGTTGATATGAGACTACACGTGCGTATCAACCCTGGCTAATGCCTACATTGACCTCAGTGTTGCACAACCAGGTGGCGCTGCCACCCACGGTGAAGCAGCCAAATCTCGTAAGTACAGAGAACTGGATCACCACTACAATTTTGTCCCCATTGCTTCTGAGACACTCGGCGCCTGGGGTATAAGTGCTAACAGTTTTCTGAAGGAACTGGGTTCTAAGCTCATTGAAACAACAAGGGACCCTAGAGCTGCCAGCTTTCTTTTCCAGCACCTCAGCGTGGCGATACAGAAGGGAAATGCACACTGCATTCAGGGTTCCTGCCGGCCATCTGAGGAGCTGGAGGTACTCGACAACTTATGATAACCATCTTTGTACCCTATATGTAACTCCTTTTTTGTAACAAAGTTCAAATAAAACAAATATATATATATATATATATATATATATATATATATATATATATATATATATATATATATATATATATATATATATATTAGTATATTTTGGTAGCAGTCTTTCCTGTAGACATATATTATTAAATATGACCGAAAAAGTAAGATTAATAATTCTAACACGAATTTTCTCAATCTTTCGTACATTTCTTTTCACTATTGGTGGTAATTCAAAAATCAATTCTCCAAAATTCATTTTTATTTCTTGTCTGACGCGACACTTGAGCGCGTTTCGTAAAACTTATTACATTTTCAAAGACTTTAGTTTACACATACACAACTGAATAGAACTTACTCATCTCCGATTTGTTTATATCTACATTTGAGTGAGGTGGATGGGGTGAGGTGGTATTAATAGGGTATTAATTTCATCAACACAAGACAGAACACGAAACAATGGTTATTGAATGGAAGTGATTGTAGAAAGCCTATTGGTCCATATTTCTTGATGCTTCTATATTGGGGCGGAGTCTTGAGGTGGGTAGAATATAGTTGTGCATTAATTGGTTGTTGATTGCTGGTGTTGACTTCTTAATGTGTAGTGCCTCGCAAACGTCAAGCCGTCTGCTATCGCTGTATCTATCGATGATTTCTGTGTTGTTTACTAGGATTTCTCTGGCGATGGTTTGGTTGTGGGAAGAGATTATATGTTCCTTAATGGAGCCTTGTTGCTTATGCATCGTTAAACGCCTAGAAAGAGATGTTGCTGTCTTGCCTATATAGTGGGTTTTTTGGAGCTTACAGTCCCCAAGAGGGCATTTGAAGGCATTGACGACGTTGGTCTCTTTTAAAGCGTTCTGCTTTGAAGTTCCTAACGACGCTAAAGCGTTCTGCTTTACAAAGCAGAACGCTTTAAAAGAGACCAACGTCGTCTATTCTTTCTATCTATCTATCTATCTATCTATCTATCTATATATATATATATATATATATATATATATATATATATATATATATATATATATATATATATATATATATGTATATATACCTCAAATTTGCAGAAACACGCAAGGAATATTTAACATAGACACTGTTCCCCTATGAGAGAATTGAACTGAGGCTAAGTGGCAAGCCAGTACACTAACCAATACACCACGCAGATCGTTAAAAAGAACTGGAAGTCCGGCGGCTATTCCACGACTCCAGTGGAGTAGCCCTCACTCTCTAACTCACATGTAAATAAATATTTAGTTATTTGCATGCTTAAAATATTTATCATGAATGTTCCAATATTTCCAAGAAATTAATGTTAATGTAATACAAAAACGTGCAATTTAATAAAGTGTGAAGTGGAAATGTTTGCCACATGTATACGACTTTTTGCGTTACAATATATCCGCTTTATATTGTTTTACTGTATAATGTATAATGCATCGCCGAGACGCCCATGTGGCTTTTCTCCCTGGGAGGGATCTCTGCCCCCCCCCACTCCTCCTCCAAGTCATCAAAGGTCACCAGTGTTTGACCTCAGCCGTTATACCAAGGCTCATAAATGGCGTACGATACTTAACAAAAATTGTAATTAGGATTCTGACTTGTTCATGATAATGTTTCTTTAAAAATAGTTTTAACAGGAACCAGTTTTTGTCCAGTGACCAATTTTGAGGAACGGTTGACGGGTCGGTCTTCACCCTAATGGGCTGAAAATCTTCCAATTATTAAACACGAAATATAAACCAATATCACTTAATACATAAACCCAGTACATTGGTGTCACGCGTAACGCTAAAATATAAACCTCACTAGGTCAGGTTTATTGGTTAGCGGTGAGCGATATAGCTCACTCTCACTCCCGTCATTGTACAACCGTCATTGTACCGGCCTCATAATACAGCTGTCATGCTACCGCCGTACGTTATTGTACAGCCGTCATTGTACCGGCCTCATAATACAGCTGTCATGCTACCGCCGTACGTTATTGTACAGCCGTCATTGTACAGCTGTCATAATTCAGCTGTCATAGTACCGCCTTATGTTATTGTACATTGTACAGGCGTCATTGTCCCGCCCTCATAGTACAGCTGTTATTGTACAGCCGTCATTGTACAGCCGTCAATGTATCGCTCTCATAGCACAACCTTCATTGTATACCCGTCATTGTATTGCTATCATTTTACAGCCATCATTGTAGAGCCGTCATTATTTCACCGTTATTGTATTGCCGTCATTGTACAGTACAGGCATCATAGTAAAACCGTCATTTGTATAGGTATCATTGTACCTCCGACATTGCATCGACGTTTTGTATCGCCGTCATTGTACATCCGTCATTGTACCACCGTTATTGTATCGGCGTCATTATCCCGCAATCATTGTATTGTAATCATTGTACCTCCGCCATTGTACCTCTGTCATTGTACCACCATCATTGTACTGCCATCATTGTACTGTACAACCATCATTGTTGTGCCATCATTTTACTGTCATCATTGTACTGCTATCATTATACCACAGCCATTGTATGGCCATCATTATCCCACGGTCATTGCTCAAGGCACCTGAGCTTATGACTAGGGAGCCACGTTTAACCCAAGCATGGTAAAAGTACTTCTTTATGTAATATGATAAATGCTGCCTAATCTAATCTTTAATAAAATTTCTGTAATATGATTTTGCTAAAAATTATTTTATAACACTATTTGCTAAATGCTATATTACATAATAATATTTTATTTATAATATTTAGTAATATTTAATTAATAAAAATAATAATATTTAATAATAACAATAATAATAATATTTAATAAATAAAATTAAATAAATAATATTTAATAATAATAATTTTCACGTTTAAAATTATATTTATGTACTCTATGTAAAATACATTAACATAAATTTAAGATGTATTTTCATAGGTGTATGAAGGACACACATGTTAAATATAACATTTTTATTAAAATAAAAAAAATTTAAGGTGTATTAAAATACCTCTTTATCACATGCATCTGTTTTATAATATATTTTGCATTAAATATCATTGAAGCACAAATGGGTGAGTACAACTAGGTAAGAACAACTACATGAGAGCAACTAGGAGAGTACATGTAGGTGAGTATACCTTGGTGAGCACTGCTAGGTGAATACAAGTAGGTGAGTACAACTACATGAGTACAACTTGGGGAGTACAAATAGGTGAGTACAGCTAGGGGAGTCGAACTAGGTTTGTACAATGGTGATGGTGATAGTTGTGGTTTATAGTAGTGGTACAGGGGGGGGGGGTAGTTGTGTTATATAGTGGTGATATTGATGGCACAGTAATGATGGTGGTGGTGGTGGTGGTGTGGAGTTGGTGGTAGTGCTTGTGGAAGTGGTGACAATTGTGGTGAATGTGGTGGTGTTATTGGTGGTGGTGGAAATGGTGGTAGAGGTGGAAAAGCTGTAAGTAGTTGTGGTGGTGATGGTGGTGGTAGTAGTGATGGTAGTCGTTGTGGGGTAGTGGTGTCATAGTGGTGGTGATGGTGGTTGTATAGAAGTGGTGGTAGTGATAGTTATAGTGGTAGTTATAATGGCAGTGGCGGAAGTGGATTGTAGTGGCGGTAGTTATTGTGGTAGATGTGGTGGAGGTGGTGTTTGACAGGGTTGTGAAAATTGTGGTAGTAGTGATGGTAAAGTATTGGTGGTATAGGGTTGGTGGTGAAAATGACGGTAGTAGTGATAGTATGGACCTGGTGGTAAAGGGGTGGTGATGGTGGTGGTATAGTGGTGGTTGTGGTGGTAGTATGGAAGTGGTATGGTTGTGGTGGTGGTGGTACAGTGAAGGTATGGTGGTTGTGGAGGTTGTGGAATAGTGGTGGTAGTATGAATGTGGTATAGTTGTGGTGGTATAGTGGTGGAGTGGTGATACAGTGGAGGTATGGTGGTTGTGGAGGTAATGGTCGAATAAGGGTTGTGGTGGTATGGTGATGGTGGTTGAAAAGTGGAGGTAGTATAGTGGTAGTGATATAGTGGTGGTGGTAAAGTGGTTAGATAAGTGGGAAAGATAGTGGGAGTGGTGGTATAGTGGTGGTATTGTTGTGGTGAAAAAAGTGGTGGTATAGTGGTGGTATTGTGGTAGTGAAAATAATGGTGGAGGTATAGTACTGGGTATGGAGGTGGTATTTTTTGGCTATGTGGTGGTTACCGTTAGCTGTGTAGAGTTTACAGTTGGTTATGTGGTGAATACAGTTGGCTATGTGGTGTTTACATTTGGCTATGTGGTGTTTACATTTGGCTATGTGGTGTTTACATTTGGCTATGTGGTAAATACAGTTGGTTATGTGGTGAATACAGTTGGCTATGTGGTGTTTACATTTGGCTATGTGGTGGTTACCGTTAGCTGTGTAGAGTTTACAGTTGGTTATGTGGTGAATACAGTTGGTTATGTGGTGAATACAGTTGGCTATGTGGTGTTTACATTTGGCTATGTGGTGTTTACATTTGGCTATGTGGTAAATATAGTTGGTTATGTGGTGAATACAGTTGGTTATGTGGTGAATACAGTTGGCTATGTGGTGTTTACATTTGGCTATGTGGTGTTTAAAGTTGGCTATGTGGTGTATACAGTTGGCTATGTGGTGAATACAGTTGGCTATGTGGTGAATACAGTTAGCTATGTAGTGTATACAGTTGGCTATGTGGTGTTTACAGTTGGCTATGTGGTGTTTACAGTTGACTATGTGGTGTTTACAGTTCGCTATGTGGTGTTTACAGTCGGCTATGTGGTGTTTACAGTTGGCTATGTGGTGCTTACAGTCGGCTATGTGGTGTTTACAATTGACTATGTGGTGTATACAGTTGGTGATATGGTGTTTACAGTTGGCTATGTGGTGTAAACAGTTGGCTATGTGGTGTATACAGTTGGTTATGTGTTGTTTACAGTTGGCTATGTGGTGTATACAGTTGGCTATGTGGTGTATTCATTTGACTATGTGGTGTATGAAGTGGGCTATGTGGTGTATACAGTTGGCTATGTGGTGCATACAGTTGGTTATGTGGTGTATACAGTTGGCTATGTGGTGTATACAGTTGGCTATGTGGTGTATTCATTTGACTATGTGGTGTATACAGTTGGTTATGTGGTACATACAGTTGGTTGTGTGGTGTTTACAGTTGGCTATGTGGTATATACAGTTGGCTATGTGGTGTATACAGCTAGTTATGTGTTGTACACTGTATACACCACTATGTGGTGTATACAGTTAGCTATGAGGTGTATACCGTTGGCTATGTGGTGTATACAGTTGGCTATGTGGTGTATACAGTTGGCTATGTGGTGTTTACAGTTGGATTTTTTTAGATTTTTGACACGTGTGGACGTCCTTCAATGGAATGTACATGTAAACTCCTTCCAGCCACCGTACCCGCACCCCCTCATACCCATCCCTTGGGCGGTGGTGACCCCCATACCCATCCCTTGGGCGGTGGTGACCCCCATACCCATCCCTTGGGCGGTGGTGGCCCCCATACCCATCCCTTGGGCGGTGGTGGCCCCCATACCCATCCCTTGGGCGGTGGTGGCCCCCATACCCATCCCTTGGGCGGTGGTGGCCCCCATACCCATCCCTTGGGCGGTGGTGGCCCCCATACCCATCCCTTGGGCGGTGGTGGCCCCCATACCCATCCCTTTGGAGACGGTGATATAAAAGCTGAAATTGTCTAATAATTATGCCCGATACATTTTAAGACAATTTGCAAAAGTGGTTAATTGTTGAAATACTCGTTTAGCTCAGAAATAGTTGTTTAATACTAATTAGTGCATTAGTTGCTCTGAGCTCAGCATTGCACAATCACCAAACTGGCATTCCGCCATATGCCTGATCAAGAAGCATCATTGTTATATGCTTAGTGAACGATGACGTTTGTATGTGCAGCTTTCATCTGTGGGGAGTCAAGGCTGGAGTGACCTCAGCACGCCAGGTCAAAGCTGTGAACAAACCAGCCAATTACCGGGTGTCAGCTGCTTGCTCGACCCGATCACGCCTCACACCCGGGTCCACTAGCCTCGGAATAACTCGCCACCGGCTAAAAATACGAGATAAACCGCCTTAAACACGAAGAAAAGGCGAGAAATAGCGAAACATGTGAGGAATCACGGGCGGCGAGGCTGGTGGTTACTCAGAGCAGGAAAGAGAGAGAGAGAGAGAGAGAGGGAGAGGAAGAGAGAGAGTGAGACACCGGGAGGGGGCCGGTGGGAGGCGAAGTCTCAGTGGTGTACGGTGCACGGAGAGGCGAGGACTCAGTGGTTCGGGGTCTGCCTGACGGAGGATACGCGGGGAACTTCACTCTTACCTACCGGCCCTGCCTTGCCTGCCAGTCTGCCTCCCTCTTGGGTAAGGCCACTCTAAGGAAAATCAATTTCGCATTCTCAGCATTGCCGTAAAAACACTAAAGCCACTTTACTGTTATTACTGTAGGTGACGGGAGACACTAGCCCCTCAAGAAGTGCTTTACGGTATATTTTTCTTCACAGCAGGTGGAGAAGCCTGGCGAAGAAAACCTTCGGATTGCCAAGAAACTGTGATCGGGCTGCGTCTGCTTTAACTGCGTCTGTGTTGCTTTAACAGTGGCGACTGTGCAACAGACCTGTTGTTGTTGTTGTTTTAGATACAGCTACTAGGAACAAAAAGTTCCAAGTAGCACGGGTTATGGTGAGCCCGTAGTGGAATTACCTCTCACAGGAGCGGGGCTGTAACTGGACAGACTTGTGCAGCCCAAGGTTAAGTAAGGTCGTTGGCATGCTGACCTCCAGTGCCCGCGGGGAAGATTGAGTCCTGTCCTGAAAATGGCCAAATCAGACAATGTAGTGAGGGCGCGCGACCAGATGGGTGTGTCAGTGGACAATAACAACAACAGCAGCAACAAGTACTCAGGGAATGCTAAAGGAATCGCAGTTACCAAGTACCAGTTGCGGCCGCGCTCTGAGAAATCGAGGCGCCACTGTTACGACAGTGACTGGAGTTTCCAGGACACACTGCGGCACAAGCCGCGGCCGCCGCCACTCTCCAGGTACCGCAGGAAGACCGCCAACGCCCGGGAGCGGTACCGCATGCGGCAGATCAACACCGCCTTCGACAGCCTTCGTGGTGTGTTGCCCTCTTGGGTGTGTAGTCGCCGCGCCTCCACCGACCTGACGAAGATCACCACACTCAAACTGGCCTCCGCGTACATCAGGTCCCTCCAGGACATCCTGGACGGCAACGCCCAGGAGGACACCTACTCCTGGATCCTCTCTAGCATCCTAGGCGACGCTCCCAGCCCCCAGCAACCCCAGCCTGTCCACCACTACAGCCCCACCACCAGTCCCAGCAAGACCCAGCAGCAGCAGCAGCAGCAGCAACTCGCCCCGGCGCACGCAACCACAGACGCCGAATTAGTCTCCTTCCTGTGTAGTGCCTCGAACCACGACTTCCACGAGAGCTTGGAGTCCTTCTCGTATCTGTCTCCTGCACCGGACACCGACACCGTCAGCCTCCTGCTGCTGGGGGCAGACCCGCCTCGCTGCTGGGGAGAGACCCAGCTCACTCTCCCAGTGTCGTGACGTATATCTTGAGGACACCAAGAAGACACCTTAATAATTGACTTCCAGAGTGTGTTGAAGTAGAAAATTATTGTGCCGTGGAAAGCTACCGGATATCCAACCTTCCATGGTAAGCTACCGGGTATCCGACCTTCCGTGGAAATTTATCGGGTATCCGACATTCCATGGAAAGCTACCAAGTATCCGACCTTCTGTGGAAATTTACCGGATATCCGACATTCCGTGGAAAGCTACCGGGTATCCGACCTCAAGCTATCGTTCCTAAGGAAAATAAGACGTATATGTACGTGGATACCGGTGTATGTATGTACGTAAATAATTGCAACGGATGTACGTTGAGTCAGGTGCACGTATGTAGGTTGATTTAGGTGCACGTATGTAGGTTGATTTAAGTGCACGTATTTACGTTGATACCGGTACACGTATGTACGTGTATTCCTGTATCTGTATGTACGTGTATACCAGTGTGTGTATGTACGTATATACCAGTGTGTGTATGTACGTGTATACCAGTGTGTGTGTATACGTGTATACCAGTGTGCGTATGTACGTGTATACCAGTGTGTGTATGTACGTGTATACCAGTGTGTGTATGTACGTGTATACCAGTGTGTGTATGTACGTGTATACCAGTGTGTGTATGTACGTGTATACCAGTGTGTGTATGTACGTGTATACCAGTGTGTG
>NW_025554617.1:0-12975 GCF_020424385.1 Procambarus clarkii
CACACTCACCACCACCACACTCAACACCACCACAGTCACCACCATCACACTCAACACCACCACATATAAAAAGGTCACACTGCCTCCCTCTTAACATAGAGCTTTCACTCTGGTATATATTTCTGCACTCTGTCCTCCTAACTCTTCACTCGTCCTGTCCCGACGTCCTGTTTAGTGACCTCATCACCTCATTCACTCATAAGTTATGTTCATGCTACAGATGTTCTACACCGGCACTGTACATAGCACCACACCCAGCACCACACCCAGCACCACACCCAGCGCCACACCCAGCTCCACACCCAGCTCCACACCCTGCTCCACACCCTGCTCCAGCACCCAGCAGCCACACCCAGCTCCACACCCAGCTCCACACCCAGCACCACACCCAGCACCACACCCAGCTCCACACCCAGCTCCACACCCAGCACCACACCCAGCACCACACCCAGCGCCACACCCAGCTCCACACCCAGCACCCCAGCTCCACACCCAGCACCCCAGCTCCACACCCAGCTCCCCCAGCACCACACCCAGCACCACACCCAGCACCACACCCAGCACCACACCCAGCACCACACCCTGCACCACACCCTGCACCACACCCAGCACCACACCCTGCACCACACCCTGCACCACACCCAGCACCACACCCTGCACCACACCCAGCACCACACCCAGCACCACACCCAGCACCACACCCAGCTCCACAACCCAGCTCCACACCCAGCACTACACCCAGCACTACACCCAGCTCCACACCCAGCACCACACCCAGCTCCACACCCAGCACCACACCCAGCACCACACCCAGCTCCACACCCAGCACCACACCCAGCACTACACCCAGCACTACACCCAGCTCCACACCCAGCACTACACCCAGCACTACACCCAGCTCCACAGCACTACACCCAGCACTACACCCAGCTCCACACCCAGCACCACACCAGCTCCACACCCAGCACTACACCCAGCACTACACCCAGCACCACACCCAGCACCACACCCAGCACTACACCCAGCTCCACACCCAGCACCACACCCAGCACTACACCCAGCACTACACCCAGCACCACACCCAGCACTACACCCAGCACTACACCCAGCTCCACACCCAGCACTACACCCAGCACTACACCCAGCACCACACCCAGCACCACACCCAGCACTACACCCAGCTCCACACCCAGCACTACACCCAGCACTACACCCAGCACTACACCCAGCACCACACCCAGCACTACACCCAGCACCACACCCAGCTCCACACCCAGCACTACACCCAGCACCACACCCAGCACCACACCCAGCACCACACCCAGCTCCACACCCAGCACTACACCCAGCACTACACCCAGCACTACACCCAGCACCACACCCAGCACCACACCCAGCTCCACACCCAGCTCCACACCCAGCGCCACACCCAGCACCACACCCAGCACCACACCCAGCACCACACCCAGCTCCACACCCAGCACCACACCCAGCACCACACCCAGCACCACACCCAGCACCACACCCAGCACCACACCCAGCACCACACCCAGCACCACACCCAGCACCACACCCAGCACCACACCCAGCTCCACACCCAGCTCCACACCAGCACTACACCCAGCACCACACCCAGCACCACACCCAGCTCCACACCCAGCACCACACCCAGCACCACACCCAGCTCCACACCCAGCTCCACACCCAGCACTACACCCAGCACCACACCCAGCACCACACCCAGCACCACACCCAGCTCCACACCAGCACCACACCCAGCTCCACACCCAGCTCCACACCCAGCACCACACCCAGCTCCACACCCAGCACCACACCCAGCACCACACCCAGCTCCACACCCAGCACCACACCCAGCTCCACACCCAGCACCACACCCAGCTCCACACCCAGCTCCACACCCAGCACCACACCCAGCTCCACACCCAGCTCCACACCCAGCACCACACCCAGCACCACACCCAGCTCCACACCCAGCTCCACACCCAGCTCCACACCCAGCACCACACCCAGCTCCACACCCAGCACCACACCCAGCTCCACACCCAGCACCACACCCAGCGCCACACCCAGCACCACACCCAGCTCCACACCCAGCTCCACACCCAGCACCACACCCAGCACCACACCCAGCACCACACCCAGCTCCACACCCAGCTCCACACCAGCTCCACACCCAGCACCACACCCAGCGCCACACCCAGCACACCCAGCAGCACCACACCCAGCTCCACACCCAGCTCCACACCCAGCACCACACCCAGCTCCACACCCAGCTCCACACCCAGCTCCACACCCAGCTCCACACCCAGCTCCACACCCAGCACCCACACCCAGCACCACACCCAGCACCACACCCAGCGCCACACCCAGCACCACACCCAGCTCCACACCCAGCTCCACACCCAGCACCACACCCAGCGCCACACCCAGCACCACACCCAGCTCCACACCCAGCACCACACCCAGCACCACACCCAGCTCCACACCCAGCTCCACACCCAGCTCCACACCCAGCTCCACACCCAGCCACTATACTGCTAGGAATAACGCACTTGAATCAGAATGTGCCTAGCCATCCATACCACAATAACCTTGTTAAGCCCTCCATTTACAACCTTCCACTGTTATTGTTCACTCGCTTGTTCTTCTGCCTGAACAGAACACCGCGTGAACACCAGCATCACGTCATACAGGCTCTGATTGGCCATTCCCACAACTTCACGACGCTGGTACAACTAATGACTCAGATCTACCACTTAAGTATTGTAAGTGGCATCTAAGCCCCAGTGAAGGCGGAGCAGCCACTCAAACCCACTTGCTTCAGTTCGACCAAGTATTACGGTTACTTTATGTATTACTGCATGGGAGGGGTGGAACAGTGGCCACACAGGGACCTGAGTGGCTATCCAGCTGGGCCACTCTTCCATCCAACTCACAACACGTCTTTCCTTATCCTTAAGATAAAGTGTGTGTGTGTGTGTGTGTGTGTGTGTGTGTGTGTGTGTGTGTGTGTGTGTGTGTGCGTGTGTGTGTGTGTGTGTGTGTGTGGTGTGTGTGTGTGTGTGTGTGTGTGTGTGTGTGTGTATAACAATACGCATGACATAATCCACAGTAATGTGTGCTCATACGAGGTAATATATTACAGAGATCGCCTGGGGTCGACGTACCACAGGAGAGTATTTTAACGTATTTCATACAAACATGTCATTGTCGAGGGTTCGAGTCTTCCCCACGGCCCTCAGGCAACATCTGGATGAGGAGCCTCACTGAGGTGTATGTTTTCCCCTGAAATATACATTCCTAAACCTTTTGCTAAACTTTTTTAAATACACAATACTTTAAAATGAATAAATGCGCCTTTGGGGGACAGCCGTAGCTTTAACGAGCCTAGCCTGAGAACGGGATGCCCTTACCCCTACGCCAAGTGCCTCAGAAACTATAGAGAGCAAAGTTTACCAACTGACCAGATGTTTTTACTAGTGACTGTTTCTCTGTGGTTGACTGTTTCTCTGTGGTTGACTGTTTCTCTGTGGTTGACTGCACTAAATGCCTCACAAACACTCAAGAAACTACAGGTTTCACCCGTGTGTAGTCCTACATGTATGGTCAAAGTGCCAGACAATTAGGGTATTGGACGCGAAGAAATCGAGGGTTTCTCTCTGCTGGACACTGGGCTGTGGCACGGCTCTTCTTGATGGTGTGCCCGTCATCGTGTCCTGCTTGCCCACTCTTGGAGCTTCAACACTGCAAACCATGCAAGACGTATTAGTATACTTCCACCTTGTTGCAAGTATACTCGTGGTCAGTGTGACGTGGGCAGAATGTACGAGTGTGTGCTCAAGGTTAAGAGTAAAGGGGTTGTTGGGGTGTTCTCTTCACGCGGAATAACAGAGAATTGAGACGAGCTCTTTGAGACGAGCTCTTTGGGACGAGTTCTTTGAGACGAGTTCTTTGAGACGAGCTATTTGAGACGAGTTCTTTGAGACGAGCTCTTTGAGACGAGTTCTTTGAGACGAGCTCTCTGAGACGAGCTCTTTGAGACGAGTTCTTTGAGACGAGCTCTTTGAGACGAGTTCTTTGAGACGAGCTCTCTGAGACGAGTTCTTTGAGACGAGCTCTTTGAGACGAGCTCTCTGAGACGGGCTCTTTGAGACGAGCTCTTTGAGACGAGTTCTTTGAGACGAGTTCTTTGAGACGAGCTCTTTGAGACGAGCTCTTTGAGACGAGCTCTTTGAGACGAGTTCTTTGAGACGAGCTCTTTGAGACGAGCTCTTTGAGACGAGTTCTTTGAGACGAGCTCTTTGAGACGAGCTATTTAAGACGAGTTCTTTGAGACGAGCTCTTTGAGACGAGTTCTTTGAGACGAGCTCTTTGAGACGAGTTCTTTGAGACGAGCTCTCTGAGACGAGTTCTTTGAGACGAGCTCTTTGAGACGAACTCTTTGAGACGAGCTCTCTGAGACGGGCTCTTTGAGACGAGCTCTTTGAGACGAGTTCTTTGAGACGAGCTCTTTGAGACGAGCTCTTTGAGACGAGCTCTTTGAGACGAGCTCTTTGAGACGAGCTCTTTGAGATGAGCTCTTTGAGACGAGCTCTTTGAGACGAGCTCTTTGAGACGAGCTCTTTGAGACGAGCTCTTTGAGATGAGCTCTTTAACAAAGGTTCTTTAAATCTGAGAAAGCTTGCAGGTTTTGAAGGGTTCATCCATTTACTAAGAATAGTTTCTCCGGACATTATTTTAAGGTAAGAGCCTCGCATGCTGTAACGTCTTCAGCAGGTAAACCGTTCCATAAATTTATTACTTGGAAAACTAAGTATTTCCAGTTGGCCCCTTGAGTATGACGGGTGTTTAGAGCTAAGATTCAGGGGCCAGATTCACGAAGCAGTTACGCAAGCACTTACGAACCTGTCCATCTTTTCTCAGTCTTTGGCGGCTTTATTTACAATTATTAAACAGTTAATGAGCTCCGAAGCACCAGGAGGCTGTTTATAACAATAACAACAGTTAATTGGCAAGTTTTCATGCTTGTAAACTGTTTAATAAATGTAACCAAAGCCGTCAAATGTTGAGGAAAGATGGACACGTTCGTAAGTGCTTGCGTAACTGCTTCGTGAATCTGGCTCCCTGTACTTGCGTAACTCGATCCCAGGCGCCGGCGAGGAACAATGGGCAGAGTTTCTTTCACCCTATGCCCCTGTTACCTAGCAGTAAATAGGTACCTGGATGTTAGTCAGCTGTCACGGGCTGCTTCCTGGGGGTGGAGGCCTGGTCGAGGACCGGGCCGCGGGGACACTAAAAGCCCCGAAATCATCTCAAGATAACCTCAAGATAAGTGCTTCGTGAATCTAGCTCCTGGTCCCCGTGTAGCACAGAAAGAGCCTTCAGCGTTGACGTTATGTGTGTCCAATTTAGCACCACAACACACACCTCTATACTTTTTTTTTTTTTTTATTATTATTATTTTCTACCACAGACGTGGCCAGACATTTACAATGCTAACCAGCATATATACATTTTCTTCTGTCCTCCATGGACAGGGTTAGAGAAGTGTTAAACATACAGTTCAAGGGTTTATTGAACACTCAACCACAGAAGGTGATTCGGTGCTTTTAAAATTCTAAGCTAACCTACATACGTAAATACATAGATACACAGAGTTACGTATGGCCTACATAAAGTGTTCTTGTATACTGTGGCAGACATCTTTCCTCTTGACATATGTTAGTGAGTGTGACAGAGAGGTTAGAACAATGTTTTAACACACATCTTTATATTTCTTATGTTCTTCACTTGGGAAGGAAGTAGAGAAAGTTAATTCTCCAAGGATCATTTTACAGTTGTATTTGGGGTGACGTGTGTAGCTGCTGGAAGCGTTTCGCTGAAGCAGTCTTCAGCATACACACAGAAATCACAATAGCGTGATGCATCAAATGAACAAATTCGGTTGCAACTCTTTTAACCATGTCGTAGCTCAGTCGATTAAGGCAGCGTCTGGGATGCTCTCGGACGCAGGTTCGAATCCTCGTCACGGCCCTTGTGGATTTGTTCACTCTTCAGCATCTTGGGAGGCAGTATACATAGTTTCTGAGTGTTTAATATGTAGTGCTTCGGCAGAAAGATTACATATAGCCGAAGCACTATATACCCTGGAAGCACAAACCGAAACTGTCTCTATTTTCCACTTGTTACAACTTGTAATAAAGTTGTTACATCTTGGCTTAACGTGTTTATGACGGATTAGAACGTTGTTACAACTCGCTATATTGGTTGTTATAACTGGTTAGGAGGTGTTAAAACTTGTTCGAACGTTGTAGCAACGTCGTAGTTTCGGTGTGTGTTTGGCGGGTATTAAACAAAGTTATTTATATCTGGTGAAGTCATTTAGTTAAGCGTCGCTGGTGTCACTTTTTACTTTGAAAATTCAAAATATAAAAACCCGATTTTTTTTGTTGTTGCTTAAAATATTAAAGAAAATTGACATATTTTTCAGTTTTGATTATTGGTTCCGGCAAATTCTATAGAAATTGACTGATAAGCTATCATATATACAAAAAAATATTAATTTAGTTTCCAAAAAATTACTGTATTACTCTTTCTTGTAAAAATTTTTTTAACAATAGGAAGGTAATTACTGAAAACGAGGGAAAGGTCATTCAAGTCAATTACACACAAACATACAAATGCGAACTATAAACACCCCCTCCCTGCCCCCCCCCCACACACACACACCAAATTAACAAACACACGCAAAATATTCTTGAAAATTCTCCAACATCTTTGTTGTGCAAAAGAAAAATATATTAGAGAAGCAGAGTAGCCAAAGGCAGTGCGCCCCACACACGCAGAAAGAGAGTCACACACACACACACACACACACACACACACACACACACACACACACACACACACACACACACACACACACACACACACAACACACACACACACACACACACACACATTAGGGGGCGCTGAGTACTTACAAACATTAAAACAGCATCAGGAAATCTAAATTATGAAAATATCACCGCACTCCCAGAACACATTAGGACAATATGAGAGTACATGACCAAGTGACCATATTAGACACAAGGTAATTAGGTTCAGGCAAACTTAAGGAAAACTTTGAGGCATTGTAAACTACACGTGGTATTGAGGAGCGCCAGAGGTTGGAGGAAGAGCCAGAGGTTGGAGGAGGACCCAGAGGTTGGAGGAGGACCCAGAGGTTGGAGGAGGACCCAGAGGTTGGAGGAGTAGCCAGAGGTTGGAGGAGGACCCAGAGGTTGGAGGAGGACCCAGAGGTTGGAGGAGGACCCAGAGGTTGGAGGAGTAGCCAGAGGTTGGAGGAGGACCCAGAGGTTGGAGGAGGACCCAGAGGTTGGAGGAGTAGCCAGAGGTTGGAGGAGGACCCAGAGGTTGGAGGAGGACCCAGAGGTTGAAGGAGTAGCCAGAGGTTGGAGGAGGACCCAGAGGTTGGAGGAGTAGCCAGAGGTTGGAGGAGGACCCAGAGGTTGGAGGAGGACCTAGAGGTTGGAGGAGTAGCCAGAGGTTGGAGGAGGACCCAGAGGTTGGAGGAGGACCCAGAGGTTGGAGGAGGACCCAGAGGTTGGAGGAGTAGCCAGAGGTTGGAGGAGGACCCAGAGGTTGGAGGAGGACCTAGAGGTTGGAGGAGGAGCCAGAGGTCGGAGGAGGACCTAGATGTTGGAGGAGGAGCCGGCAGCCTGGTGGTGGCCAAGTACCAGGTGGCCAGGTACCAGGTGGCCAGGCACCAGGTACCAGGTGGCCAGGCACCAGGTACCAGGTGGCCAGGTACCAGGTGGCCAGGCACCAGGTGGTGGCCAGGCACCAGGTGGTGGCCAGGCACCAGGTGGCACCAGGTGGCCAGGCACCAGGTGGAGGCCAGGCACCAGGTGGTGGCCAGACACCAGGTGGAGGCCAGGCACCAGGTGGTGGCCAGGCACCAGGTGGTGGCCAGGCACCAGGTGGCCAAGCACCAGGTGGCCAGGCACCAGGTGGCCAGGCACCAGGTGGTGGCCAGGCACCAGGTGGTGGCCAGGCACCAGGTGGTGGCCAGGCACCAGGTGGTGGCCAGGCACCAGGTGGTGGCCAGGCACCAGGTGGTTCCCAGGCACCAAGTGGTGGTTCCCAGGCACCAGGTGGTTCCCAGGCACCAGGTGGTTCCCAGGCACCGGGTGGTGGTTCCCAGGCACCAGGTGGTGGCCAGGCACCAGGTGGTGGCCAGGCACCAGGTGGTTCCCAGGCACCAGGTGGAGGCCAGGCACCAGGTGGAGGCCAGGCACCAGGTGGTGGTGGCCAGGCACCAGGTGGTGGTTCCCAGGCACCAGGTGGTGGTTCCCAGGCACCAGGTGGTGGTTCCCAGGCACCAGGTGGTGGTTCCCAGGCACCAGGTGGTGGTTCCCAGGCACCAGGTGGTGGTTCCCAGGCACCAGGTGGTGGTTCCCAGGCACCAGGTGGTGGCCAGGCACCAGGTGGTGGTGGACCAGGCACCAGGTGGTGGTGGCCAGGCACCAGGTGGTGGTGGTTCCCAGGCACCAGATGGTGGTTCCCAGGCACCAGGTGGTTCCCAGGCACCAGGTGGTGGCCAGGCACCAGGTGGTGGTGGTTCCCAGGCACCAGGTGGTGGTTCCCAGGCACCAGGTGGTTCCCAGGCACCAGGTGGCCAGGTTCCCAGGCACCAGGTGGTGGTTCCCAGGCACCAGGTGGTGGCCAGGCACCAGGTGGTGGTTCCCAGGCACCAGGTGGTGGTGGCCAGGCACCAGGTGGTGGTTCCCAGGCACCAGGTGGTGGGCACCAGGCACCAGGTGGTGGTTCCCAGGCACCAGGTGGTGGTTCCCAGGCACCAGGTGGTTCCCAGGCACCGGGTGGTGGCCAGGCACCAGGTGGTGGCCAGGCACCAGGTGGTGGTGGCCAGGCACCAGGTGGTGGTGGTTCCCAGGCACCAGGTGGTTCCCAGGCACCAGGTGGTGGTTCCCAGGCACCAGGTGGTGGTGGCCAGGCACCAGGTGGTGGTGGCCAGGCACCAGGTGGTGGTGGCCAGGCACCAGGTGGTGGTGGCCAGGCACCAGGTGGTTCCCAGGCACCAGGTGGTGGCCAGGCACCAGGTGGTGGTGGTTCCCAGGCACCAGGTGGTGGTTCCCAGGCACCAGGTGGTTCCCAGGCACCAGGTGGTTGTTCACCAGGCACCAGGTGGTGGTGGCCAGGCACCAGGTGGGCCAGGCACCAGGTGGCCAGGCACCAGGTTCCCAGGCACCAGGTGGCCAGGTGGTGGCCAGGCACCAGGTGGTGGTTCCCAGGCACCAGGTGGTGGTTACCAGGCACCAGGTGGTGGTTCCCAGGCACCAGGTGGTGGTTCCCAGGCACCAGGTGGTTGGCCAGGCACCAGGTGGTGGCCAGGCACCAGGTGGTTCCCAGGCACCAGGTGGTGGTGGCCAGGCACCAGGTGGTGGTGGTTCCCAGGCACCAGGTGGTTCCCAGGCACCAGGTGGTTCCCAGGCACCAGGTGGTGGTGGCCAGGCACCAGGTGGTGGTGGCCAGGCACCAGGTGGTGGTGGCCAGGCACCAGGTGGTGGTGGCCAGGCACCAGGTGGTGGTTCCCAGGCACCAGGTGGTGGTTCCCAGGCACCAGGTGGTGGTTCCCAGGCACCAGGTGGTGGTTCCCAGGCACCAGGTGGTGGTTCCCAGGCACCAGGTGGTGGTTCCCAGGCACCAGGTGGCCAGGCACCAGGTGGTTCCCAGGCACCAGGTGGTGGTGGTTCCCAGGCACCAGGTGGCCAGGTGGTTCCCAGGCACCAGGTGGTGGTGGTTCCCAGGCACCAGGTGGTGGTGGTTCCCAGGCACCAGGTGGTGGTGGTTCCCAGGCACCAGGTGGTGGTGGCCAGGCACCAGGTGGTGGTGGCCAGGCACCAGGTGGTGGTGGTTCCCAGGCACCAGGTGGTGGTGGTTCCCAGGCACCAGGTGGTGGTGGTTCCCAGGCACCAGGTGGTGGTGGTTCCCAGGCACCAGGTGGTGGTGGTTCCCAGGCACCAGGTGGTGGTGGCCAGGCACCAGGCACCAGGTGGTGGTGGTTCCCAGGCACCAGGTGGTGGTGGTTCCCAGGCACCAGGTGGTGGTGGTTCCCAGGCACCAGGTGGTGGTGGTTCCCAGGCACCAGGTGGTGGTGGTTCCCAGGCACCAGGTGGTGGTGGTTCCCAGGCACCAGGTGGTGGTGGTTCCCAGGCACCAGGTGGTGGTGGTTCCCAGGCACCAGGTGGTTCCCAGGCACCAGGTGGTGGTGGTTCCCAGGCACCAGGTGGTGGTGGTTCCCAGGCACCAGGTGGTGGTGGTTCCCAGGCACCAGGTGGTGGTGGTTCCCAGGCACCAGGTGGTGGTGGTTCCCAGGCACCAGGTGGTGGTGGTTCCCAGGCACCAGGTGGTGGTGGTTCCCAGGCACCAGGTGGTGGTGGTTCCCAGGCACCAGGTGGTGGTGGTTCCCAGGCACCAGGTGGTGGTGGTTCCCAGGCACCAGGTGGTTCCCAGGTGGTGGTTCCCAGGCACCAGGTGGTGGTGGTTCCCAGGCACCAGGTGGCCAGGTGGTGGTTCCCAGGCACCAGGTGGTGGTGGTTCCCAGGCACCAGGTGGTGGTGGTTCCCAGGCACCAGGTGGCCAGGTGGTCCCAGGCACCAGGTGGTGGTGGTTCCCAGGCACCAGGTGGTGGTGGTTCCCAGGCACCAGGTGGTGGTGGTTCCCAGGCACCAGGTGGTGGTGGTTCCCAGGCACCAGGTGGCCAGGTGGTGGTTCCCAGGCACCAGGTGGTGGTGGTTCCCAGGCACCAGGTGGTGGTGGTTCCCAGGCACCAGGTGGTGGTGGTTCCCAGGCACCAGGTGGTGGTGGTTCCCAGGCACCAGGTGGTGGTGGTTCCCAGGCACCAGGTGGTGGTGGTTCCCAGGCACCAGGTGGTGGTGGTTCCCAGGCACCAGGTGGTGGTGGTTCCCAGGCACCAGGTGGTGGTGGTTCCCAGGCACCAGGTGGTGGTGGTTCCCAGGCACCAGGTGGTGGTGGTTCCCAGGCACCAGGTGGTGGTGGTTCCCAGGCACCAGGTGGTGGTGGTTCCCAGGCACCAGGTGGTGGTGGTTCCCAGGCACCAGGTGGTGGTGGTTCCCAGGCACCAGGTGGTGGCCAGGCACCAGGTGGTTCCCAGGCACCAGGTGGTGGTGGTCCCAGGCACCAGGTGGTGGTGGTTCCCAGGCACCAGGTGGTGGTGGTTCCCAGGCACCAGGTGGTGGTGGTTCCCAGGCACCAGGTGGTGGTGGTTCCCAGGCACCAGGTGGTGGTGGTTCCCAGGCACCAGGTGGTGGTGGTTCCCAGGCACCAGGTGGTGGTGGTTCCCAGGCACCAGGTGGTGGTCCCAGGCACCAGGTGGTGGTGGTTCCCAGGCACCAGGTGGTGGTGGTTCCCAGGTACCAGGTGGTGGTCCCAGGCACCAGGTGGTGGTGGTTCCCAGGCACCAGGTGGTGGTGGTTCCCAGGCACCAGGTGGTGGTGGTTCCCAGGCACCAGGTGGTGGTGGTTCCCAGGCACCAGGTGGTGGTGGTTCCCAGGCACCAGGTGGTGGTGGTTCCCAGGCACCAGGTGGTGGTGGTTCCCAGGCACCAGGTGGTGGTGGTTCCCAGGCACCAGGTGGTGGTGGTTCCCAGGCACCAGGTGGTGGTGGTTCCCAGGCACCAGGTGGTGGTGGTTCCCAGGCACCAGGTGGTGGTGGTTCCCAGGCACCAGGTGGTGGTCCAGGTTCCCAGGCACCAGGTGGTGGTGGTTCCCAGGCACCAGGTGGTGGTGGTTCCCAGGCACCAGGTGGTGGTGGTTCCCAGGCACCAGGTGGTGGTGGTTCCCAGGCACCAGGTGGTGGTGGTTCCCAGGCACCAGGTGGTGGTGGTTCCCAGGCACCAGGTGGTGGTGGTTCCCAGGCACCAGGTGGTGGTGGTTCCCAGGCACCAGGTGGTTCCCAGGCACCAGGTGGTGGTGGTTCCCAGGCACCAGGTGGTGGTGGTTCCCAGGCACCAGGTGGTGGTGGTTCCCAGGCACCAGGTGGTGGTGGTTCCCAGGCACCAGGTGGTGGTGGTTCCCAGGCACCAGGTGGTGGTGGTTCCCAGGCACCAGGTGGTGGTGGTTCCCAGGCACCAGGTGGCCAGGTGGTTCCCAGGCACCAGGTGGTGGTGGTTCCCAGGCACCAGGTGGTGGTGGTTCCCAGGCACCAGGTGGTGGTGGTTCCCAGGCACCAGGTGGTGGTGGTTCCCAGGCACCAGGTGGTGGTGGTTCCCAGGCACCAGGTGGTGGTGGTTCCCAGGCACCAGGTGGTGGTGGTTCCCAGGCACCAGGTGGTGGTGGTTCCCAGGCACCAGGTGGTGGTGGTTCCCAGGCACCAGGTGGTGGTGGTTCCCAGGCACCAGGTGGTGGTGGTTCCCAGGCACCAGGTGGAGTACATATCTCTGGAGAGTCCAGGAGCGTGAGTTCGAGTCCATTGCATGGCCTTGATGTTTTCTGCATACTATAATAATAGAATATTGTGGGGGAGTTATTCTTGCAGGGAAGCCAGTGTTGGTGAGTGAGTCTTAGGGTGACCTTGTGTGAGGGTGACCTTGTGAGAGTGTGAGGTATGTGACCCTCTAAGTGTGAGTATGTGAGTGTGAGGATGATAGTCTTCCAGTCACAAGTGTGTCACCATTGGCATCTTTAACTAGTGATGTGAGGCCCTCAAGGCCCGCGCCTCCACGCTCGTCAGTGTCTACAAGGGGCCGGCCATTTAGAGCAGCTAATTGACAGTCTCCACGCTGTCTAATGCACGCTGAATGACATTGATTAGCGAGAGTGACGTCTGTGTGTACCTGAGTCCTAGCTACCATCAGTGCTGTTATATATACCAGTGCTGGGCCTAGCTACCATCAGGGCTGTTATATATACC
>NW_025554618.1:0-13196 GCF_020424385.1 Procambarus clarkii
CCAACCCCATTCACATATATATAAAAACCTACGCTTGAAACAATCAAGAGATCCTTCAACTGTTATGCTATGCGGTAATTTGCCCTTCGAATTGTGTACAGTGTTACCAAACCAACATTTACCCAGGCCATTTCTAAATTTAATCTTTTCAAATTTTTACCCATTTGTTCATGTTTTGCCTTGTGTTGAACGAATTGTGACTGGTACAGCACGGACCGGAACTTCGTCGTTCCATCACTTTCTAGTGTGAGGTTCAGTCAACATATTTCAACCAAGTTTTTGTGACTCCTCGTCTGTGTGTGTTGAGACTTTTAATACCCTATTAATAACCCCTTTGCTATGTCCATTAGCCCACTTGTACATCCCTATCATGTCAACCCAAATTCTTCGCCTTTCCATATAATGTAATTTAAGCATCGTCAATCTTTTTTACTATGCCAGATTTCTAATTTGCGAGAATACCTTCGTCATCCTACGCTGGACACGTTCTAGTAAATTAATATCCATTCCATAGTATGTTGATACGATCTGAACTGCATAATCTACAGGGGGCCTAACAGTAGTAATATATAGCTGAAGAACAACACCAGTTTTCTTATTACTAAGGCTACGATTAATTAATCTAGTGTCCTATTTGACTTTTTACTAATATTTTTGTATTGATTTTTTGGTTTTAAATTCTTGCTAATTATATCTCTTGTAACCCCCTGATCCCTTTCGCAACCCGCCTGCGCAATCGCAACGAATACCAGAAAATTTATTAATTGTATACAATTGGGACAAAAACAGTGCAGGATAATGTAAATGGAGCAAGGTATTGCTGCAAAATATAGCACTAGGTGATTTATTACTGACTCTTCGAGAAACAAATCCCATTGTCATATTTGCAATAGCCATTTGCAGACTTGGCTACAGGTGATGCTGGGAGGTAATGGACCCAATAGTTTATGAGTGTCATTAATTTTGTTTCATAAATGTCATGAAAGTTAATGAAACTGTCGAACAAAGGCTGCGCTCTTACATTAGTTAAGAACATAAGAATGAAGGTAAATGTTGGAGGCCTATTGGCCCATACAACCCAGATCCTTTTTATAACAAACCATATGGTCAGCAGGAGGAAGAAGCTAAGGGGAGAACTTACCGTTAAATAATTCTTCCATATATTCTAACCTGTTTCTCGTTAACTCCTGCTCCACCCGTTTCTTGAGGTTCTTCAACATATCGATGCAAGGATGTATTTCTGCGCCTGAGTTTGGAAAATTTGGCGGTGGAGAGCTTCAGAATTGTATTTACTCTCTCATCTGAATCTTGCGGGGTGAGAAGTAACTCTTCTCAAATGGATTAGTCTTTGCCATGGTTACAACAACGGACGAGCGTAAACAAACAGCACGACCAGGAAAGAACTGGGGAAGCAAGTGACTGTCTGAGTTGGTTCGGCGCCTTATGAGCTAAATCATATCAGGTGAAGTCTGGTGACATGGAGTTTTTGCCTAGTATCTGAAATAAGTGGATATATCACTGAGCCACTACATCACGCAATAGCCCGTACTATGATATATTTTGTTATAGTAGTCGATTGTGAGACAACATCAACATGCAATTGATGGAAAATATCTCAACACAAACAACCACTCACATCTTCACAAATGGATCATTAGAGCAAGAATGAGATTCTGTTGGTGCAACAGTTAAGAACATAAGAAGGTGACAGCAGAAGGCCTATTGGCCCATACAAGGCAACTGCTATTTATAACCACCCAATCCCACTCATATACATGTCCGTCCCCCTCTTGAAACAATAGAAGGACCCCACCTCCACCACAGTAGGCGGTAAATGGTTCTACAAATCAAAAACTCTGTTACCGAACCAGTATTTACCCATGTCTATTATTAATCTAATCTTATCCAATTTATACTCATTGTTTCATGTTATGTCTTGTGTTGATACTTTTAATACTACTATTAATATCCCCCTATGTTTTGCGGTAATAAGGTCCACAAATCGACAGTCCTGTTACCGAATCTGTATTTACCCAGAACATTCCCATATCAATAGTTATCCACTTTATATTCATTGATTTGAGTTTTATTATGCGTTGATACTTTTAATACTCTATTAATATCCCTTTTTGATCATATGAACATTCTTATGTTCATATGAATGTCCATTCATATGAACGTAGGAATGAAGGTAAAAGCAGATGGCCTATTATCAGATGGCATCGCCGTCGAAGAAGTTCCTATTTATATCCACCCAACCCCATTCACACATATAAAAACCTACGCTTGAAACAATCAAGAGATCCTTCAACTGTTATGCTATGCGGTAATTTGCCCTTCGAATTGTGTACAGTGTTACCAAACCAACATTTACCCAGGCCATTTCTAAATTTAAACTTTTCAAATTTATACCCATTAGTTCATGTTTTGCCTTGTGTTGAACGAATTGTGACTGGTACAGCACGGACCGGAACTTCGTCGTTCCATCACTTTCTAGTGTGAGGTTCAGTCAACATATTTCAACCAAGTTTTTGTGACTCCTCGTCTGTGTGTGTTGAGACTTTTAATACCCTATTAATAACCCCTTTGCTATGTCCATTAGCCCACTTGTACATCCCTATCATGTCAACCCAAATTCTTCGCCTTTCCATATAATGTAATTTAAGCATCGTCAATCTTTTTTACTATGCCAGATTTCTAATTTGCGAGAATACCTTCGTCATCCTACGCTGGACACGTTCAAGTAAATTAATATCCATTCCATAGTATGTTGATACGATCTGAACTGCATAATCTACAGGGGGCCTAACAGTAGTAATATATAGCTGAAGAACAACACCAGTTTTCTTATTACTAAGGCTACGATTAATTAATCCTAGTGTCCTGTTTGACTTTTTACTAATATTTTTGTATTGATTTTTTGGTTTTAAATTCTTGCTAATTATATCTCTTGTAACCCCCTGATCCCTTTCGCAACCCGCCTGCGCAATCGCAACGAATACCAGAAAATTTATTAATTGTATACAATTGGGACAAAAACAGTGCAGGATAATGTAAATGGAGCAAGGTATTGCTGCAAAATATAGCACTAGGTGATTTATTACTGACTCTTCGAGAAACAAATCCCATTGTCATATTTGCAATAGCCATTTGCAGACTTGGCTACAGGTGATGCTGGGAGGTAATGGACCCAATAGTTTATGAGTGTCATTAATTTTGTTTCATAAATGTCATGAAAGTTAATGAAACTGTCGAACAAAGGCTGCGCTCTTACATTAGTTAAGAACATAAGAATGAAGGTAAATGTTGGAGGCCTATTGGCCCATACAACCCAGATCCTTTTTATAACAAACCATATGGTCAGCAGGAGGAAGAAGCTAAGGGGAGAACTTACCGTTAAATAATTCTTCCATATATTCTAACCTGTTTCTCGTTAACTCCTGCTCCACCCGTTTCTTGAGGTTCTTCAACATAACATATCGATGCAAGGATGTATTTCTGCGCCTGAGTTTGGAAATTTTGGCGGTGGAGAGCTTCAGAATTGTATTTTGCTCTCTCATCTGAATCTTGCGGGGTGAGAAGTAACTCTTCTCAAATGGATTAGTCTTTGCCATGGTTACAACAACGGACGAGCGTAAACAAACAGCACGACCAGGAAAGAACTGGGGAAGCAAGTGAGGGTCTGAGTTGGTTCGGCGCCTTATGAGCTAAATCATATCAGGTGAAGTCTGGTGACATGGAGTTTTTGCCTAGTATCTGAAATAAGTGGATATATCACTGAGCCACTACATCACGCAATAGCCCGTACTATGATAAATTTTGTTATAGTAGTCGATTGTGAGACAACATCAACATGCAATTGATGGAAAATATCTCAACACAAACAACCACTCACATCTTCACAAATGGATCATTAGAGCAAGAATGAGATTCTGTTGGTGCAACAGTTAAGAACATAAGAAGGTGACAGCAGAAGGCCTATTGGCCCATACAAGGCAACTGCTATTTATAACCACCCAATCCCACTCATATACATGTCCGTCCCACTCTTGAAACAATAGAAGGACCCCACCTCCACCACAGTAGGCGGTAAATGGTTCTACAAATCAAAAACTCTGTTACCGAACCAGTATTTACCCATGTCTATTATAAATCTAATCTTATCCAATTTATACTCATTGTTTCATGTTATGTCTTGTGTTGATACTTTTAATACTACTATTAATATCCCCCTATGTTTTGCGGTAATAGGGTCCACAAATCGACAGTCCTGTTACCGAATCTGTATTTACCCAGAACATTCCCATATCAATAGTTATCCACTTTATATTCATTGTTTTGAGTTTTATTATGCGTTGATACTTTTAATACTCTATTAATATCCCTTTTTCATCATATGAACATTCTTATGTTCATATGAATGTCCATTCATATGAACGTAGGAATGAAGGTAAAAGCAGATGGCCTATTATCAGATGGCATCGCCGTCGAAGAAGTTCCTATTTATATCCACCCAACCCCATTCACATATATATAAAAACCTACGCTTGAAACAATCAAGAGATCCTTCAACTGTTATGCTATGCGGTAATTTGCCCTTCGAATTGTGTACAGTGTTACCAAACCAACATTTACCCAGGCCATTTCTAAATTTAAACTTTTCAAATTTATACCCATTTGTTCATGTTTTGCCTTGTGTTGAACGAATTGTGACTGGTACAGCACGGACCGGAACTTCGTCGTTCCATCACTTTCTAGTGTGAGGTTCAGTCAACATATTTCAACCAAGTTTTTGTGACTCCTCGTCTGTGTGTGTTGAGACTTTTAATACCCTATTAATAACCCCTTTGCTATGTCCATTAGCCCACTTGTACATCCCTATCATGTCAACCCAAATTCTTCGCCTTTCCATATAATGTAATTTAAGCTTCGTCAATCTTTTTTACTATGCCAGATTTCTAATTTGCGAGAATACCTTTGTCATCCTACGCTGGACACGTTCTAGTAAATTAATATCCATTCCATAGTATGTTGATACGATCTGAACTGCATAATCTACAGGGGGCCTAACAGTAGTAATATATAGCTGAAGAACAACACCAGTTTTCTTATTACTAAGGCTACGATTAATTAATCCTAGTGTCCTGTTTGACTTTTTACTAATATTTTTGTATTGATTTTTTGGTTTTAAATTCTTGCTAATTATATCTCTTGTAACCCCCTGATCCCTTTCGCAACCCGCCTGCGCAATCGCAACGAATACCAGAAAATTTATTAATTGTATACAATTGGGACAAAAACAGTGCAGGATAATGTAAATGGAGCAAGGTATTGCTGCAAAATATAGCACTAGGTGATTTATTACTGACTCTTCGAGAAACAAATCCCATTGTCATATTTGCAATAGCCATTTGCAGACTTGGCTACAGGTGATGCTGGGAGGTAATGGACCCAATAGTTTATGAGTGTCATTAATTTTGTTTCATAAATGTCATGAAAGTTAATGAAACTGTCGAACAAAGGCTGCGCTCTTACATTAGTTAAGAACATAAGAATGAAGGTAAATGTTGGAGGCCTATTGGCCCATACAACCCAGATCCTTTTTATAACAAACCATATGGTCAGCAGGAGGAAGAAGCTAAGGGGAGAACTTACCGTTAAATAATTCTTCCATATATTCTAACCTGTTTCTCGTTAACTCCTGCTCCACCCGTTTCTTGAGGTTCTTCAACATAACATATCGATGCAAGGATGTATTTCTGCGCCAGAGTTTGGAAATTTTGGCGGTGGAGAGCTTCAGAATTGTATTTTGCTCTCTCATCTGAATCTTGCGGGGTGAGAAGTAACTCTTCTCAAATGGATTAGTCTTTGCCATGGTTACAACAACGGACGAGCGTAAACAAACAGCACGACCAGGAAAGAACTGGGGAAGCAAGTGAGGGTCTGAGTTGGTTCGGCGCCTTATGAGCTAAATCATATCAGGTGAAGTCTGGTGACATGGAGTTTTTGCCTAGTATCTGAAATAAGTGGATATATCACTGAGCCACTACATCACGCAATAGCCCGTACTATGATAAATTTTGTTATAGTAGTCGATTGTGAGACAACATCAACATGCAATTGATGGAAAATATCTCAACACAAACAACCACTCACATCTTCACAAATGGATCATTAGAGCAAGAATGAGATTCTGTTGGTGCAACAGTTAAGAACATAAGAAGGTGACAGCAGAAGGCCTATTGGCCCATACAAGGCAACTGCTATTTATAACCACCCAATCCCACTCATATACATGTCCGTCCCACTCTTGAAACAATAGAAGGACCCCACCTCCACGACAGTAGGCGGTAAATGGTTCTACAAATCAAAAACTCTGTTACCGAACCAGTATTTACCCATGTCTATTATAAATCTAATCTTATCCAATTTATACTCATTGTTTCATGTTATGTCTTGTGTTGATACTTTTAATACTACTATTAATATCCCCCTATGTTTTGCGGTAATAGGGTCCACAAATCGACAGTCCTGTTACCGAATCTGTATTTACCCAGAACATTCCCATATCAATAGTTATCCACTTTATATTCATTGTTTTGAGTTTTATTATGCGTTGATACTTTTAATACTCTATTAATATCCCTTTTTCATCATATGAACATTCTTATGTTCATATGAATGTCCATTCATATGAACGTAGGAATGAAGGTAAAAGCAGATGGCCTATTATCAGATGGCATCGCCGTCGAAGAAGTTCCTATTTATATCCACCCAACCCCATTCACATATATATAAAAACCTACGCTTGAAACAATCAAGAGATCCTTCAACTGTTATGCTATGCGGTAATTTGCCCTTCGAATTGTGTACAGTGTTACCAAACCAACATTTACCCAGGCCATTTCTAAATTTAAACTTTTCAAATTTATACCCATTTGTTCATGTTTTGCCTTGTGTTGAACGAATTGTGACTGGTACAGCACGGACCGGAACTTCGTCGTTCCATCACTTTCTAGTGTGAGGTTCAGTCAACATATTTCAACCAAGTTTTTGTGACTCCTCGTCTGTGTGTGTTGAGACTTTTAATACCCTATTAATAACCCCTTTGCTATGTCCATTAGCCCACTTGTACATCCCTATCATGTCAACCCAAATTCTTCGCCTTTCCATATAATGTAATTTAAGCTTCGTCAATCTTTTTTACTATGCCAGATTTCTAATTTGCGAGAATACCTTTGTCATCCTACGCTGGACACGTTCTAGTAAATTAATATCCATTCCATAGTATGTTGATACGATCTGAACTGCATAATCTACAGGGGGCCTAACAGTAGTAATATATAGCTGAAGAACAACACCAGTTTTCTTATTACTAAGGCTACGATTAATTAATCCTAGTGTCCTGTTTGACTTTTTACTAATATTTTTGTATTGATTTTTTGGTTTTAAATTCTTGCTAATTATATCTCTTGTAACCCCCTGATCCCTTTCGCAACCCGCCTGCGCAATCGCAACGAATACCAGAAAATTTATTAATTGTATACAATTGGGACAAAAACAGTGCAGGATAATGTAAATGGAGCAAGGTATTGCTGCAAAATATAGCACTAGGTGATTTATTACTGACTCTTCGAGAAACAAATCCCATTGTCATATTTGCAATAGCCATTTGCAGACTTGGCTACAGGTGATGCTGGGAGGTAATGGACCCAATAGTTTATGAGTGTCATTAATTTTGTTTCATAAATGTCATGAAAGTTAATGAAACTGTCGAACAAAGGCTGCGCTCTTACATTAGTTAAGAACATAAGAATGAAGGTAAATGTTGGAGGCCTATTGGCCCATACAACCCAGATCCTTTTTATAACAAACCATATGGTCAGCAGGAGGAAGAAGCTAAGGGGAGAACTTACCGTTAAATAATTCTTCCATATATTCTAACCTGTTTCTCGTTAACTCCTGCTCCACCCGTTTCTTGAGGTTCTTCAACATAACATATCGATGCAAGGATGTATTTCTGCGCCTGAGTTTGGAAATTTTGGCGGTGGAGAGCTTCAGAATTGTATTTTGCTCTCTCATCTGAATCTTGCGGGGTGAGAAGTAACTCTTCTCAAATGGATTAGTCTTTGCCATGGTTACAACAACGGACGAGCGTAAACAAACAGCACGACCAGGAAAGAACTGGGGAAGCAAGTGAGGGTCTGAGTTGGTTCGATGCCTTATGAGCTAAATCATACCAGGTGAAGTCTGGTGACATGGAGTTTTTGCCTAGTATCTGAAATAAGTGGATATATCACTGAGCCACTACATCACGCAATAGCCCGTACTATGATAAATTTTGTTATAGTAGTCGATTGTGAGACAACATCAACATGCAATTGATGGAAAATATCTCAACACAAACAACCACTCACATCTTCACAAATGGATCATTAGAGCAAGAATGAGATTCTGTTGGTGCAACAGTTAAGAACATAAGAAGGTGACAGCAGAAGGCCTATTGGCCCATACAAGGCAACTGCTATTTATAACCACCCAATCCCACTCATATACATGTCCGTCCCACTCTTGAAACAATAGAAGGACCCCACCTCCACGACAGTAGGCGGTAAATGGTTCTACAAATCAAAAACTCTGTTACTGAACCAGTATTTACCCATGTCTATTATAAATCTAATCTTATCCAATTTATACTCATTGTTTCATGTTATGTCTTGTGTTGATACTTTTAATACTACTATTAATATCCCCCTATGTTTTGCGGTAATAGGGTCCACAAATCGACAGTCCTGTTACCGAATCTGTATTTACCCAGAACATTCCCATATCAATAGTTATCCACTTTATATTCATTGTTTTGAGTTTTATTATGCGTTGATACTTTTAATACTCTATTAATATCCCTTTTTGATCATATGAACATTCTTATGTTCATATGAATGTCCATTCATATGAACGTAGGAATGAAGGTAAAAGCAGATGGCCTATTATCAGATGGCATCGCCGTCGAAGAAGTTCCTATTTATATCCACCCAACCCCATTCACATATATATAAAAACCTACGCTTGAAACAATCAAGAGATCCTTCAACTGTTATGCTATGCGGTAATTTGCCCTTCGAATTGTGTACAGTGTTACCAAACCAACATTTACCCAGGCCATTTCTAAATTTAAACTTTTCAAATTTATACCCATTTGTTCATGTTTTGCCTTGTGTTGAACGAATTGTGACTGGTACAGCACGGACCGGAACTTCGTCGTTCCATCACTTTCTAGTGTGAGGTTCAGTCAACATATTTCAACCAAGTTTTTGTGACTCCTCGTCTGTGTGTGTTGAGACTTTTAATACCCTATTAATAACCCCTTTGCTATGTCCATTAGCCCACTTGTACATCCCTATCATGTCAACCCAAATTCTTCGCCTTTCCATATAATGTAATTTAAGCTTCGTCAATCTTTTTTACTATGCCAGATTTCTAATTTGCGAGAATACCTTCGTCATCCTACGCTGGACACGTTCTAGTAAATTAATATCCATTCCATAGTATGTTGATACGATCTGAACTGCATAATCTACAGGGGGCCTAACAGTAGTAATATATAGCTGAAGAACAACACCAGTTTTCTTATTACTAAGGCTACGATTAATTAATCCTAGTGTCCTATTTGACTTTTTACTAATATTTTTGTATTGATTTTTTGGTTTTAAATTCTTGCTAATTATATCTCTTGTAACCCCCTGATCCCTTTCGCAACCCGCCTGCGCAATCGCAACGAATACCAGAAAATTTATTAATTGTATACAATTGGGACAAAAACAGTGCAGGATAATGTAAATGGAGCAAGGTATTGCTGCAAAATATAGCACTAGGTGATTTATTACTGACTCTTCGAGAAACAAATCCCATTGTCATATTTGCAATAGCCATTTGCAGACTTGGCTACAGGTGATGCTGGGAGGTAATGGACCCAATAGTTTATGAGTGTCATTAATTTTGTTTCATAAATGTCATGAAAGTTAATGAAACTGTCGAACAAAGGCTGCGCTCTTACATTAGTTAAGAACATAAGAATGAAGGTAAATGTTGGAGGCCTATTGGCCCATACAACCCAGATCCTTTTTATAACAAACCATATGGTCAGCAGGAGGAAGAAGCTAAGGGGAGAACTTACCGTTAAATAATTCTTCCATATATTCTAACCTGTTTCTCGTTAACTCCTGCTCCACCCGTTTCTTGAGGTTCTTCAACATAACATATCGATGCAAGGATGTATTTCTGCGCCTGAGTTTGGAAATTTTGGCGGTGGAGAGCTTCAGAATTGTATTTTGCTCTCTCATCTGAATCTTGCGGGGTGAGAAGTAACTCTTCTCAAATGGATTAGTCTTTGCCATGGTTACAACAACGGACGAGCGTAAACAAACAGCACGACCAGGAAAGAACTGGGGAAGCAAGTGAGGGTCTGAGTTGGTTCGGCGCCTTATGAGCTAAATCATATCAGGTGAAGTCTGGTGACATGGAGTTTTTGCCTAGTATCTGAAATAAGTGGATATATCACTGAGCCACTACATCACGCAATAGCCCGTACTATGATAAATTTTGTTATAGTAGTCGATTGTGAGACAACATCAACATGCAATTGATGGAAAATATCTCAACACAAACAACCACTCACATCTTCACAAATGGATCATTAGAGCAAGAATGAGATTCTGTTGGTGCAACAGTTAAGAACATAAGAAGGTGACAGCAGAAGGCCTATTGGCCCATACAAGGCAACTGCTATTTATAACCACCCAATCCCACTCATATACATGTCCGTCCCACTCTTGAAACAATAGAAGGACCCCACCTCCACGACAGTAGGCGGTAAATGGTTCTACAAATCAAAAACTCTGTTACTGAACCAGTATTTACCCATGTCTATTATAAATCTAATCTTATCCAATTTATACTCATTGTTTCATGTTATGTCTTGTGTTGATACTTTTAATACTACTATTAATATCCCCCTATGTTTTGCGGTAATAGGGTCCACAAATCGACAGTCCTGTTACCGAATCTGTATTTACCCAGAACATTCCCATATCAATAGTTATCCACTTTATATTCATTGTTTTGAGTTTTATTATGCGTTGATACTTTTAATACTCTATTAATATCCCTTTTTCATCATATGAACATTCTTATGTTCATATGAATGTCCATTCATATGAACGTAGGAATGAAGGTAAAAGCAGATGGCCTATTATCAGATGGCATCGCCGTCGAAGAAGTTCCTATTTATATCCACCCAACCCCATTCACATATATATAAAAACCTACGCTTGAAACAATCAAGAGATCCTTCAACTGTTATGCTATGCGGTAATTTGCCCTTCGAATTGTGTACAGTGTTACCAAACCAACATTTACCCAGGCCATTTCTAAATTTAATCTTTTCAAATTTTTACCCATTTGTTCATGTTTTGCCTTGTGTTGAACGAATTGTGACTGGTACAGCACGGACCGGAACTTCGTCGTTCCATCACTTTCTAGTGTGAGGTTCAGTCAACATATTTCAACCAAGTTTTTGTGACTCCTCGTCTGTGTGTGTTGAGACTTTTAATACCCTATTAATAACCCCTTTGCTATGTCCATTAGCCCACTTGTACATCCCTATCATGTCAACCCAAATTCTTCGCCTTTCCATATAATGTAATTTAAGCATCGTCAATCTTTTTTACTATGCCAGATTTCTAATTTGCGAGAATACCTTCGTCATCCTACGCTGGACACGTTCTAGTAAATTAATATCCATTCCATAGTATGTTGATACGATCTGAACTGCATAATCTACAGGGGGCCTAACAGTAGTAATATATAGCTGAAGAACAACACCAGTTTTCTTATTACTAAGGCTACGATTAATTAATCCTAGTGTCCTATTTGACTTTTTACTAATATTTTTGTATTGATTTTTTGGTTTTAAATTCTTGCTAATTATATCTCTTGTAACCCCCTGATCCCTTTCGCAACCCGCCTGCGCAATCGCAACGAATACCAGAAAATTTATTAATTGTATACAATTGGGACAAAAACAGTGCAGGATAATGTAAATGGAGCAAGGTATTGCTGCAAAATATAGCACTAGGTGATTTATTACTGACTCTTCGAGAAACAAATCCCATTGTCATATTTGCAATAGCCATTTGCAGACTTGGCTACAGGTGATGCTGGGAGGTAATGGACCCAATAGTTTATGAGTGTCATTAATTTTGTTTCATAAATGTCATGAAAGTTAATGAAACTGTCGAACAAAGGCTGCGCTCTTACATTAGTTAAGAACATAAGAATGAAGGTAAATGTTGGAGGCCTATTGGCCCATACAACCCAGATCCTTTTTATAACAAACCATATGGTCAGCAGGAGGAAGAAGCTAAGGGGAGAACTTACCGTTAAATAATTCTTCCATATATTCTAACCTGTTTCTCGTTAACTCCTGCTCCACCCGTTTCTTGAGGTTCTTCAACATATCGATGCAAGGATGTATTTCTGCGCCTGAGTTTGGAAATTTTGGCGGTGGAGAGCTTCAGAATTGTATTTTGCTCTCTCATCTGAATCTTGCGGGGTGAGAAGTAACTCTTCTCAAATGGATTAGTCTTTGCCATGGTTACAACAACGGACGAGCGTAAACAAACAGCACGACCAGGAAAGAACTGGGGAAGCAAGTGAGGGTCTGAGTTGGTTCGATGCCTTATGAGCTAAATCATACCAGGTGAAGTCTGGTGACATGGAGTTTTTGCCTAGTATCTGAAATAAGTGGATATATCACTGAGCCACTACATCACGCAATAGCCCGTACTATGATATATTTTGTTATAGTAGTCGATTGTGAGACAACATCAACATGCAATTGATGGAAAATATCTCAACACAAACAACCACTCACATCTTCACAAATGGATCATTAGAGCAAGAATGAGATTCTGTTGGTGCAACAGTTAAGAACATAAGAAGGTGACAGCAGAAGGCCTATTGGCCCATACAAGGCAACTGCTATTTATAACCACCCAATCCCACTCATATACATGTCCATCCCACTCTTGAAACAATTGAAGGACCCCACCTCCACCACAGTAGGCGGTAAATGGTTCTACAGATCAACAACTCTGTTACCGAACCAGTATTTACCCCATGTCTATTATTAATCT
>NW_025554619.1:0-10699 GCF_020424385.1 Procambarus clarkii
ATATATATATATATATATATATAGATATATATATATATATATATACAAATTAGTATATTTTGTTAATCGCCTGGAAAAAGACGTTGTTGTCTTGCCTATATACTGAGTTTTTTGGGCTTACAGTCCCAAAGTGGGCATTTGAAGGCATAGATGATGTTGGTCTCCTTCAAGGCGTTATGCTTAGTGTCTGGAGAGATCTTCATAAGTAGGCTGGCCGTTTTCTTGGTTTTAGAGTAAATAGTCAATTGTATTTCCTGATTTTTGTCTGTAGGGATAACGTTCCTATCAACAATATCTTTCAGGACCCTTTCCTCCGTTTTATGAGCCGTCGAAAAGAAGTTCCTGTAAAATAGTCTAATAGGGGGTACAGGTGTTGTGTTAGTTGTCTCTTCAGAGGTTGCAGGGCGCTTCACCTTTCGTGTTATGATGTCTTCAACAAAACCTTTGGAGAAACCGTTGTTGACTAGGACCTGCCTTACCCTACAGAGTTCTTCATCGACTTGCTTCCATCCTGAACTGTGGCTGAGAGCACGGTCGACGTAAGCGTTGACAACACTCTTCTTGTACCTGTCTGGGCAGTCACTATTGGCATTGAGGCACATTCCTATGTTTGTTTCCTTAGTGTAGACTGCAGTGTGGAAGCCTCCGTTCCTTTCCGTGACTGTTACGTCTAGTAAGGGCAGCTTCCCATCCTTCTCCATCTCGTTAGTGAAACTCAACACAGAATTACGCTCAAATGCCTCCTTCAGCTACTGCAGACGTCTCGCATCAGGTACCTGCATAAAAATGTCGTCAACATACCTGCAGTAGATGGCGGGTTTCAAGTCCATGTCAACTAAGAAAAGTTACAGTGAGGGGTGAGACCTCAGATTGGCGTGAAGTCACCAGTGGAGTCCCACAGGGCTCTGTACTTGGACCTATCCTGTTTCTGATATACGTAAATGATCTCCCAGAGGGTATAGACTCATTCCTCTCAATGTTTGCTGACGACGCCAAAATTATAAGAAGGATTAAGACAGAGGAGGACAGCTTGAGGCTTCAAGAAGACTTGGACAAGCTGCAGGAATGATCGAACAAATGGTTGTTAGAGTTTAACCCAAGCAAATGCAATGTAATGAAGATAGGCGTCGGGAGCAGGACACCAGATACAAGGTATCATTTGGGAGAGGAAATACTTCAGGAGTCAGAGAGAGAGAGAGAAAGACCTGGGGGCTGATATCACGCCAGACCTGTCCCCTGAAGCTCATATCAAGAGGATAACATCAGCGGCATATGCCAGGTTGGCTAACATGAGAACGGCCTTCAGAAACTTGTGTAAGGAATCTTTCAGAACATTATATATCACATATGTCAGTCCAATCCTTGAGTGTGCGGCTCCAGCATGGAGTCCATATCTAGTCAAGGATAAGACTGAACTGGAAAAGGTTCAATGGTTTGCCACCAGACTAGTACCCGAATTGAGGGTTATGAGTTAGAAGGAGAGACTACGGGAATTAAACCTCACGTCACTGGGAAACAGAAGAGTTAGGGGGGACATGATCACCACATACAAGATTCTCAGAGGAATTGATACGGGTAGATAAAGACAGACTTTTTAACACAAGGGACACAGTGGAAACTGAGTGCCCAAATGAGCCATAGAGACGTTAGAAAGAATTTTTCAGTGTCAGAGTAGTAGACAAATGGAATGCATTAGGAAGTGATGTGGTGGAGGCTGACTCCATACACTGCTTTACGTGTAGATATGATAGATCCCGGTAGGCTCAGGAACCTGTACATTAGTTGATAGACAGTAGAGAGGCGGGATCAAAGAGCCAGAGCTCAACCCCCGCAAGCACAATTAGGTATGTAAATAGGCAAGTAAGTAACCTCCACCCACACCTCCACCACACACCACCACACCCCCACCACCACCTCCACCACACACCACCACACCACCACCACACCACCACCACCACGCACCACCATACACCACCACCATTACTACACACCACCACACCACCACACACCACCACATCACACCAACACCACACACCACCACCACATACCACCACCACCACCACACACCACCACACCACCACGACACCACCACCACCACTACATACCACCACACCACCACTACACATCACAACACCACCACACCACCACACCACCACACCACCACCACACACCATACCACCACCACCACCACCACCACACACCACCACCACACACCACCAAACCACCACCACACCACCACCTCCACTACACACCACCACCACCACTACACACCACCACCCACCACCACACCACCACACACCACCACCCACACCACCACCACACCACCACACCACCACCACCACACCACCACACCACTACCACCACCAGACCACCACCACACCACCACCACCAGACCACCACCACCACCACAACATCACTACACCACCACCACACCACCACCACACCACCACCACCACACCACCACCACACCACCACCACCACACCACCACTACACCATCATACCACAACACACACCATCACACCATCACCACCACACTCCACCACACCACCACCACACACCACCACTACACCTCCACCACCACACACCACCACTACACCTCCACCACCACACACCACCACCACACCACCACCACCACCCCCACACAGCACCACCACCACACAAATTGTTGCATAGCCACATTAGGAGAAAAACAACAGTAAAGGAACAGGTTATGAAATTAAGGATAGGGGCGAAAGGATTCACTACAAATGACAAGGAAGTGTGTGAGGAATTGAATAAGAAATTCAAGGAGGTCTTCACCTTAGAGCAAGGAGAAATTCCAGAGGTAAGTGAGGGAAAAGCTAACCAGGAACCACTGGAAGAGTTTGAGATTACCAGCGGGGAAGTAAGGTAGTGTTTACTAGAGTTGGACGTGACAAAGGCTATAGGCCCAGATGGAATCTCCCCTTGGGTTCTAAAGGAAGGAGCAAGAGAACTGTGCCTACCACTCTCCATAGTGTATAACAAATCACTGGCAACAGGGGAACTGCCAGAAATTTGGAAAACAGCTAACGTAGTCCCGATATACAAGAAAGGGGATAGACAGGAGGCACTGAACTATAGGGCAGTGTCCCTAACCTGCATACCATGCAAACTGATGGAGAAGATTGTGCGAAAAAAACTAGTGGAGCATCTGGAGCGAAGGAACTTTGTAACACAGCATCAACATGGGTTCAGGGATGGCAGGTCCTGCCTCACAGGGTTACTTGAATTCTACGACCAGGCAACAAAAATAAGGCAAGAAAGAGAAGGGTGGGCAGACTGCATATTTTTGGATTGTCAGAAAGCCTTTGATACAGTGCCACACAAGAGGCTAGTGCGAAAGTTGGAGATGCAGGCTGGAGTGAGAGGGAAGGTACTCCGGTGGATAGAGGAGTACCTAAGCAACAGGAGACAACGAGTCTGTGTGAGGGGTGAGGTCTCAGATTGGCGAGACGTTACAAGTGGAGTCCCGCAGGGGTCAGTCCTTGGACCTATACTGTTTCTGGTATATGTAAATGATCTCCCAGAGGGTATAGATTCGTTCCTCTCAATGTTTGCCGACGATGCAAAAATTATGAGGAGGATTGAAACAGAGGATGATAGTAGGAGGCTACAAGATGACCTAGATAGACTGAGTGAATGGTCCAACAAATGGCTGTTGAAGTTCAACCCGAGTAAATGCAAAGTAATGAAACTAGGCAGTGGAAACAGGAGGCCAAACACAGGATACAGAATAGGAGATGAAGTACTTAATGAAACAGACAGAGAGAAAGATCTAGGAGTTGATATCACACCAAACCTGTCTCCTGAAGCCCACATAAAGAGAATAACGTCTGCGGTATATGCGAGGCTGGCTAACATCAGAACGGCGTTCAGGAACCTGTGTAAGGAATCATTCAGAATCTTGTACACCACATATGTAAGACCAATCCTGGAGTATGCGGCCCCAGCATGGAGCCCGTACCTTGTCAAGCACAAGACGAAGCTGGAAAAAGTCCAAAGGTATGCTACTAGACTAGTCCCAGAACTAAGAGGCATGAGTTATGAGGAAAGGCTGCGGGAAATGCACCTTACGACACTGGAAGACAGAAGACTAAGGGGGGACATGATCACAACCTACAAAATCCTCAGAGGAATCGACCGGGTAAACAAGGATAAACTATTCAACACTGGTGGGACGCGAACAAGGGGACACAGGTGGAAACTGAGTACCCACATGAGCCACAGGGACGTTAGAAAGAACTTTTTCAGTGTCAGAGTAGTTAACGGATGGAATGCACTAGGAAGTGATGTGGTGGAGGCTGACTCCATACACAGCTTCAAAGGTAGATATGATAGAGCCCAGTAGGCTCAGGAATCTGTACACCAGTTGATTGACGGTTGAGAGGCGGGACCAAAGAGCCAAAGCTCAACCCCCGCAAGCACAATTAGGTGAGTACAATTAGGTGAGTACACCACCACACACCACCACCACACACCACCACACCATAACACACCACCTCACACCACCACACCACCACCACCACCTCACACCACCACCACACAACCCCACACCACCACCACACACCCACCACCACCACCACCACCACACCACCACCACCACCACCACCACCACCACACCACCACCACCACCACCACCACCACCACCACCACACACCACAACCAACACCACCACCACACCAGCACCACACCACACCACCACACCACCACCACCACCCACCACCACACACCATAAACCCAAAACCTCTTAAGAACACAAGGGTGACCATAGCCCTCTTGGGCCACTTACCATCACTCAGGCCGCCCCGGGCCATATATATTGACCACTCTCCCCCCCCCCTCCCCCACCCCATCTCCCTCCCTCTACCCCCCCCCCCCCCCCCTCCCCCACCCCATCTCCCTCCCTCTACCCCCCCCTCCCCATCCCCTTTCCCCTTCTAACCCTTTTTGATGGGGTAATTGACCTCCGGGTAGTTAAGGTTTAATGGCCAGGAGTGGTTCGCTCCCTATCGATAACTCCGCTTATTGTGACCAAGTCGGTTATCTGGTTCCTTTACGGCCTCCAAACCCTTCTGTTTACCAAATGTCTGCGATATGTCTTTTATCTTCGGTTAACGAGTCCGGATAAACGAACAGAACTACCGGTCTCAGGCGTCTACTGCTCAAGTCACTTTAACCGGAATTTTTGGGGAGGAAATTGCCGGTTTCCGGAAGACGAGGAACTGGGAAATAAGGCAATTGGATATTTTTGGCCTTTTCATTTTTTTTGGTAATATTTTTGTCGGAGCATCCGTGAGGTTAATACACAAGCGCGCGCGCACACTCATTTCAGTATGCCACTTGGCTAGTCCCTGAACTAAGAGGCATGAGTTATGACGACAGACTGCATGAACTGCACTTCACTGTGCTGGAAGACAGAAGAGCTCGAGGAGACATGATCACCACATACAAAATTCTCAGGAGAATTGACAAGGTGGACAAGGTTGGATTATTTAACACAGGTGGCACACGCACAAGGGGACACAGGTGGAAACTTAGTACCCAAATGAGTCAGAGACATTAGAAAGTACTTTTTCAGTGTCAGAGTAGTTAGTAAATGGAATGCATTAGGCAGTGATGTGGTGGAGGCTGACTCCATATACAGTTTTATATGTAGATATGATAGAGCCCAGTAGGCTCTGGAATCTTTACATCAGTTGAGAGGCGGGACCAAAGAACCAGAGCTCAACCCCCACAAGCACAATTAGGTGAGTACACTCACACATACACACACACACACGTACGTATTCAAGAGTGAGAGAACAAAAAAGGACTTGCTAGCAAGGAGGAGCAGACTAGCAAATGTACAGAGGTTCAAAAAAGTATTCTGGCAGAGGGATATGACAAGGGACGAGAGAGGATGGGCAGCAGCCACGAGGAGGGAGCACAGGGAAAAAGAAAGGAATCAGGGAGCCACAACCCCCGAGCCCTACAATCCCAGATGGGAGCGAGGAACCCTCCACAAGCAATTCAACAGACACAGACACACCTCCCCCATCCTCCACCCAATAGATGCCTTGGAAAAATACTGTTTCTGATATATGTAAATGATTTCCCAGAGGGTATAGAATCGTTTCTCTCAATGTTTGCTGATGATGCAAAAATTATGAGAAGGATTGAAACAGAGGATGATAGTAGGAGGCTACAGGACGACCTAGACAAACTGAATGAATAGTCCAACAAATGGCTGCTAAAGTTTAACCCGAGTAAATGCAAAGTAATGGAACTAGGCGGTGGAAACAGGAGACCATACACAAGAAACAGAATAGAAGATGAAGTACTTAATGAAACGGAAAGAGAGAAAGATCTAGGAATTGACATCACACCAAACCTGTCTCCTGAAGCCCACATAAAAAGAATTACGTCTACGGCATACGCTAGGCTGGCTAACATCAGAACAGCCTTCAGGAACATGTGTAAGGAAGCATTCAGAATCTTGTACACCACATACGTAAAACCAATCCTGAAGTATACGGCCGCAGCATGGAACCCGTACCTTGTCAAGCACATGACGAAGCTGGAAAAAGTTCAGAGGTATGCCACTAGACTTGTCCCAGAACTAAGATGCATGATTTACAAGGAAAGGCTGATGGAAATGCATGCACCTTACGACACTGGAAGACAGAAGAGTGAGGGGAGACATGATCACTACTTACGAAATCCTCAGGGGAATTGACAGGGTAAACAAGGATAAACTATTCAACACTGGTGGTACGCGAACAAGGGGACACATTTGGAAACCGAGTACCTATATGATCCACAGGGACGTTAGAAAGAACTTTTTCAGTGTCAGAGTAGTTAACAGGTGGAATGCATTAGGTGGAATAATAACAGATGGAATAATGGTTTGGGGTCTTGAAGTGGGTAGAATATAATTGTGCATTAATTTGCTGTTGATTGCTGGTGTTGACTTTTTGGTGAGTAGTGCCTCGCAGATGACGAGCCGCCTGCTATCACCGTACCTATCGGCTCGACATCAACGAGGCACTACATATCAAAAAGTTAACACCAGCAATCAACAGCCAATTAATGCACAACTATATTCTACCCACTTCAAGACCCCGAACCAATATGGAAGCAACAAGAGGAAGTATGGGCCAATAGGCCTTCTGCAGTTCTCATATCCAATTAATACCCATTGTTTCGTGTTCTGTCTTGTGTTTGTCTTAAGTTTGTTCACCTCACCCAAAACTTTGTACTATATCACCTCACCCAAAATGAGTAAAAGTTCGATGAATCTGTGTGTAAATATAGTCTTTTAAAATGTAATAAGCATTACGAAACGCGTTCAGGTGTCAGACAATTAAAAAATGAATTTTGGAGAATTGATATTTTTAGTACCACCGACAGTGAAGAAAAACATAAGAAATATTGAAAAAAATTCGTGTTAGAATATTAATCTTACCTTTTCGGTCATATTCAACATATATTTACAAGAAAGACTGCTACCAAAATATACATATATCTATATATATATATATATATATAATATATATGTCGTACCTAGTAGCCAGAACTCACTTATCAATATGCAAGGCCCGATTTGCCTAATAAGCCAAGTTTTCCCGAATTATATATTTCTCTCTAATTTTTTTCTTATGAAATGATTACCCATTTCAAGAAAGACTGCTACCACCTAACCTAATATACTTTATAAGGTTATATATATATAGGTATATCAAAAACATTATCATGAACTAGTTATATCATATATATATGAGAAGTGATATATATATATATATATAATATATATATATATATATATATATATATATATATATTATCTATAAGTTAATATATGTATATATATATCTACATATATATATAATATATATATTATATATATATATATATATATATAATATATATATATATATATATATATATATATATATATTTTATTTTTTTTTTTTTTTTTTTTTTTTTTTTTTTTTTTTTCCTTTATTGTGTATTTAAAGGTTACAAAACATACAAGACAAATGCCTAAAGGTTATGGATCTCTTGAAGCTCCTCCGCTTCTGGACAGGAACCGAGGACGCAGCAAGCATTGTTGTTCCCCTCTGGATCGTCACACTGAGGCGCTGAAAAAAAAAACTGGAAGCCCTTGGGTCTCTGGTGACGTCAATGAGCTTGGAACCCCAATTCCTTGAGAAATCCCAAGGCACTCTTGCCCCAGGGGCCATGCGTCTCAGACGCTATGGGAACAAAGAGGTATTGACCTTCTAGTCGCCTGTACTTGAGTGATTTTGCTGTTTCCCTGTGGTTGGCCGCCCCACCTGCTTGATCAGCTCCCCGAAGTGTACATAGGTGTCAGCCAGGGTGGATACACATGTGTAGTCCCACACCAACTGTCTACCCTCCTTCCATGAGTATAGGTGATGCCATCAGGGCGAAGTGCGGGGAAATCCGGGTTTTGGACCCCTAGGATGCGAGGTTCTCTCTCCGCTGGGCACCCAGCTGAGACGAGGCTTCTCTTGATGTCATTGACCTCGTTGTGTCTTGCATGCCAGCCCTTTGTGCTTCCGCAATGCAACCCATGGAGTCCGTATTGGTCTGCTTCCACCCTGTTGCAAATACACTTGTATTCAGTGTGAATTGGGGCACCAAGGCGGAGGGCCACTGCTACACGAAGGGATTCTGGATCTAGGCGCGTGCCCATTGCTGACATGGGTATGCCAGGAGGAAGTCTCCTGCATGGGGGGCACGCACTGCTCTGAGGCGGGCTTTCTCCTTGTCTGATGTTGCGGCGCTTAGCATGGCATCAGCTACTTTTTCCACTAGAGGGTGGTCCCAGCCGGACTGTTTGTGTTGTTTTGTTGGCTCTATAATGGTTGCTGGGGCTGCAAGAACATCCCACTGATTTGAACATTCAGTGAAAGCAGGATCGTGTATTCCTGCTGAATCTCTCAGGGTTCAGGTAAAATATCTCTGACGAGGTCGTGCGATGCATGAGAGGAGGAAAGGAAGGCTGGTAGAGCAATTTGGGAGGCTGTGCGGACACCAAGGCCGCCGAGTCTTACAGGAAGGGTTGCTTGCTCCCACTGAGAGTCGTCCAATGGCAGGTTTTCAGACTTTCACCAGCATGGACCTCAGAAGGGTGTCATACACATTTAACTTAGGGCTGCTGTAGGATGGAGAACATCTCAGAAAGTAGGTCAACTTAGGGAGAGACAGGCATCTTGTAAGGAGAAAGAGGCATCATGGGCATCAATCTTGTCAATCCTGTCCTGATTCTCTTTAGGTCAGTGATTTTTGCAGCCAGGACCTCCTCGATTGCTCGTGGGCCAATGGGGGCACCCAGGAGAGTGCAGTCCGGTTGCTCGACAACGAGAATGTCTGGAAGAGCATTTTGTATTTGCCCAGTGATGTCTGATGTCTTATTCAAAAGGTGTTAAAATGTCACTATATATATATATAATATATCTATATATATATATATATATATATATATATATATATATATATATATATAGATATATATATATATATATATATATATATATATATATATATATATATATGTATATATATATATAGATAGATAGATAGATAGATAGATAGATAGATATCCTGGGTTAGGCTGGTGGGAATGTGAGAAATACATCGTGTGATTTCCGTAGAGTTGCTAATGAAAAGCAAAAGGAAAAGCAAAAAATGGCATCTCAAAAAAAGAGAAATCCCATATTGTTGTTTCAGGGCTGTAGGGAAAGGGGGAAGCGGAGGCCGAGGGGAGGCCTGAAGAGGGGACGAGGAGCTCAACTGGTAGAAGGGTGGGAAAGAGGGCGGAAGAGACCCGGGCGCAGCTGGGTACCCTGTGTAAATAAATGAAAATGTCTGTCTGTTTGTGGTTGGACGGGAGAAAAGGGAGATGAGGGGATAGGGGGGTAACATAGGATGTATAAGAGGGGAGAGGGGAGGGTTAGGAGCAGGGAAGAGGGGAAGGCATGGGGGAGGGAGAGTATCAGGTGACCGGTAGAGAAGGAGGGATCGTCGGAGAGACAGACTGTCCCGGGTACCGCCGGGTCTCCCTCCTAGTGTAGCTGGAAGAGGGAACATCTGTCTGTGTGGTCAGTCTGTGTGGCCAGTGTTGGAGACCAGACGGTGTAACTGCCCTCACCTAAATCTGCAGGGCGAATGGTCTGGGGCACAGGACGAGCATAGGCTGATCGAGTAGGCCTACGGTAAATATTTTAAGAAATATTAGCAGTTATTACGACCCCCCCCCCCCCCCCAGACGATTTTCAGGGAGTCAGTTGTGAAATGTATGGACTCCAGAAGACTTTTTAACAGTCAAAATAACGTGTTGTCTGAGAGACAATTGTTTAAGTGTTTCTTGATAGTCAGCTTTCTGAGAGAAGGGAAAGAAGAGGGAAGGAAATGTTAAGGATAAAGCGAGACGGGAGATAAGGTGAAGGCTGGGGACGAAGGGAAGAAGCCTGAGTGCAGCCGGATGGCCATTGTACAAATGTAAACAATAAATTTATTCCAAAAGTGAAAACAAAATTTATGTCTCAGGAAAGTTAATTTTAATATATGTTTGAGTAATAATGTGCTCGTCAGCCCTCCTGGGAATAATAACCTGCAGCATAGCTTGTAATCCCAGGATGAAGGAGGACTTCCTGAGCCGCCAATGGACAA
>NW_025554621.1:0-19694 GCF_020424385.1 Procambarus clarkii
ATACCACACGACAACTAGTACACCACTACTACCACACCACAACTAGTACACCACTACTATCACAACACAACTACTACACTACAACTAGTACACCACTAGTACCATAGGACAACTAGTACACCACTTCTACCACACCACAACTAGTACACCACTACTATCACAACACAACTAGTACACCACAACTACCACACCACAACTAGTACACCACTAATACATCACAACAACTAGCACACCACAACTACCACACCACAACTAGTATACCTCTACTACCACACTATCACTAGTACACCATTACTACCACCCCACCAATAGTACACCACAACTAGTGCACCACTACTTCCACACCATAACTAGTACACAAAAAATACCACACCACAACTAGTACACCACTACTACCACACCACCACTAGTACACCACTACTACCACACCACAACTAGTACACCACTACTACCACACCACCACTAGTACATCACAAATAGTACACCACAACTAGTACACCACAACTAGTACATCACAACTAGTATATCACAACTAGTTCATCACTACTATTACAACGCAACTAGTACGTCACAAATAGTACACCACATTTAGTACACCACAATTAGTACGCCACAACTATAACACCACAACTAGTACACCACTACTAGTACACCACTATTAGTACACCACAACTTGTACACCACTAATACCACACCACAACTAGGACACCACTACTACCACACCACAACTAGGACACCACTACTACCACACCACAACTAGTAGACCACTACTACCACACCACAACTAGTTCACCACAACTAGTACACCACCATTAGTACATCACAACTAGTAAACCACTACTACCACACCACAACTAGTACACCACTACTACCACACCACAACTATTACACAACTACTAGTACACCACTACTACCACACAACAACTAGTTCACAAAAACTAGTACACCACAGCTAGTACACTACAACTAGTACACCATAACTAGTACATCACAACTAGTGCACCACAACTAGTACATCACAACTAGTACACCACCACTAATACATCACAACTAGTACACCACTACTACTACCACACCACAACTAGTACACCACTACTTCCACACCACAACCAGGACACTACTACTACCACACCACAACTAGTACACCACTACTACCACACCACAACTAGTACACCACCACTAGTACACCACAACTAGTACACAACTACTACTACCACACCACAACTAGTACACCACTACTACCACACCACAACTAGTACACTATTACTACCACACCATCCCTAGCATACCACTAAAACCACACCATCACTAGTACACCACTACTACCACACCACAACTAGTACACCACTACTACCACACCACAACTAGTACACCACTACTGTCACAACACAACTAGTACATCACAAATAGTACACCACAACTAGTATACCACTACTACCACACCATCACTAGTACACCACAACTAGTACACCTCAAAAAGTACACCACTACTACCACAGCATCACTAGCATACCACTATTAGCACACCATCACTAGTACACCATCACTAGTACACCAAAACTAGTACACCACAAGAAGTACACCACTACTACCACACCACCACTAGTACACACCTACTACCACACCACCACTAGTATACCACTACTACCAAACCATCACTAGTATACCACAACTACCACACCACAACTAGTACACCACTACTACCACACCACCACTAGTACACCACTACTACCACACCACCACTCGTACACCACCACTACCACACCACCACTAGTACACCACTACTAATACACCACGACTAGTACACTACAACCATACCACAACTAGTACACCACAACTACCACAGCACAACTAGTACACCACTACTAACACACCACAACTATTACACCATATCTACCACACCACCACTAGTACACCACTACTACCACACGACCACTAGTACACCACAACTAGTACACCACAACTAGTACACCACTACTACCACACCGTCAGTAGTACACCACAACTAGTATACCACAACTGGAGCATCACTACTACCACACTACAACTAAAACACTACAACTAAAACACCACTACTACCACACCACAACTAGTACACCACTCCTCAACTAGTACACCACAACTAGTACACCACTACTACTACACCACCACTAATACATCACTATTACTACACCACCACCAGTACACCACTGATACCACACCACAACTACCACACTACAACTAGTACACCACTACTACTACCACACTACAACTAGTACACCACAACTAGTACACCACATCTAATACACTACTACTACCACACCACAAATAGTACACCACAACTACCATACCACAACTAGTACACCACAACTACCATACCACATCTAGGTCAAATATCGTGTTTGTGAGCCAGTGTTTTTAGGTAAATTTTGAATTATCGTGTTTGTGAGCCAAGGTTTTCAGGTCAAATATCGTGTTTATGAGCCAGGGTTTTTCAGGTAAATTTGGGCAGTCACAGATTTGGAAGTAAGGAATTCTTATGATAAAAATAATTTCTGAGATTTTAGAAGTTTTTTAAGCGTTCTTATAAGGAAAATAAGTAGGAAAATCGTATAATTTTTTTTTAGAAATATCGTGTTTATGAGTCAGGGTTTTCAGTGTAAACTCTACGGACTTATTGCACCAGTTTTCAAAACCTCGTATTTTCAAAGACCATTTTTAGAGAATATTGTCTTAGACATTTTGTTAAGGAAAAAAGGCATCTTAGTCATTACTTTTAGTTTTATAACCATTTACGGCTGTTTCACCTGTAAAGACCAAAATTCGTCAAAGTCTAGTTGTTGACCTAAATTATTTAGAGTCCACTTTGTGAGCAAATTTCGTCAGAGTCCATTTTCAACCCATTTTTCATCAGAGTCCATTTTATACCGAAAATTCGTCAGAGTTCACTTTGTGCCCAAAATATTCAGAGTCCAGTAAAGGCCAAAAATGATCAGAGTCCAATTATCAACAGAAATTCGTCAGTTTCAGTTTAAGCTCAAATTTCACCAGAGTCCTGTAATCAGAGTCCATTTTATACCCAAAAATAATCAGAGTCCAATTAATGACAGAAATTTGTCAGAGTCCAGTTTCCTAGCAAAATTCATCAGAGTCCAGTTTTTACCCAAAAATGAACAGAGTCCACTTTGTGCCGAAATATTCAGGGTCCAGTTCATGATCGAAATTAATCAGAGTCCAATTGAAGACCCAAATTTGACAGAGACCACATTTTCGCTACTAGCAGTTCAATCCCCTTGAAATTTTAAACAGTCATATTTCTGTCGTAGTAAATAAGATCAAGTCAGTTACTGAGCTCCAGCTCTCATCCCCCACCCTTCTTGCCCCTCAAGTCTTTGTTAATATCCTATCAATTCCCCTGAAATTTTTACCCTCTGTATTTCAGACACCGTAAATAAGATAAAACAGTTAACGAGCTACAGCTCTCGTCCCCGCCTTAGTTCTCTCTCGTATCTTTGTAAATAACCCATCAATTTCCCTGAAATTTTTACCCTCTGTATTTCAGACATAATAAATATGATATAAACAATTATAAAACTCTAGCTCTTGTCCTCTGTCCAAGTTCACTCCTGTAAATTCACTACTATCAGTCCAAATCCCCCGGAGATTAAAACACCCAACTATAATTTTCAGACAATAAATAAAAACCAGTTCAGTTACCGAGTTTCAACTCTTGTTCCCCGCTTAGCTCATTTTGTACAAGTTCTTTATTATCCAACTAAATCACCTGAGATTTAAGATCACCTTACTTCTAACGTAGTAAAATTAATCAGGACATTAGTCAAGCTCCATTTCCTCTGTCTTAGATCATCGAACATGAATATATCCAATCAAGTCCCTCTCCAGCCTAACTCTTTATCAGAGTAATCACCTTACCCTTTCCCTCCCCTACCTTCTCATCCCCAACGTATCCAAACCTTCAATAATCATACTGTATTTCCTTATTTTCTCTATATTCAGCTGTGTTCTTCACATTTTTTCCATGTTATCTGTGTTCACTCCATGTTCTACAAATTTTCACAGCATGCTCAGTTCAAATTTTTACACCTGTTTTTCTCAATTTTTTCTGTTTTCTACCATTTTTCCCCCACGTTCATTACAGTCCCTTACATGTTCTCTGTATAACTTTTATACTCAGTATTCATGTTCTCAATGCGCTTAGCTTGTTCTTCACATGTTCAGTGTTCATTCTTTGTATTCTCTATGTTCCTTATCATGTCTTCATATTCTCTATAAGTTCATATTCCCTGCATGTTCACTCTATTCATCAACTTTTTCTTACATGTTTTCTGTGTTCACCGTATGTTCACTGTGTTCATTTCCTTACTTATCCTCAATTTTTTATGTTCTTTGTTTCTTTAAACCAATTTTTTTCTTCCATTCACTAACTAGTTCTTTGTCAAATATTATCATCGGCAATACAGTTCCCTCAACAATTTTAGTCACCCAGTTTTATTTGCAAAAAACTATGTCAAAGTAATTCTCGTAGTCAACTTAACAGTTCTACCAACCCTGTTCTTAAACAAATCTACACTTTATTCAGTTCCAAATTTACAAAGACAAAACCTTTCTTTTAACTTCTTAACTAAAAATCTTTCGCCAATCAACTAAAACATAGTCACTTTTGTCATTTCTCAACTAAACCTATTATCCAATCAACCAAAAAATAGTCAGGATTAATGTCATTCAACACCGTTCTTAACTAAAACAACCTTTCTTTTAGGTAAAATTGTCAAAGGAATCTTTCCAACACTGTTCATAACTAACTTTATCCATCGTCATTCAACTAAAAATAGTCTTGTTCATCATTTCGTAACAGCCATTATGTTTTCGTCAAGTAAGAAAAAATAACCAAAGATATCTTTCATCGCCGTTCTTAACTGACATTATACTTTGGGGAGCACAGAAAAAGTCATGTTCATCATGTTTGTTTTAACTAAAAGTATTCATCAGTCAACTAAAAAAAAATAGCTACTTCATCATGTTTCCCTGTCATTTCTTAACTGAAATATCACTTCTCTCATCTGAAATAGTCATGTGTAGCCTCTTTCCAACACTGTTCTTAACTAAAGTAACCCTTCACTTCGCTAAAATAGTCATATTCATCATTGTTCCTAACTAAAATTATATGTCGTTAAGTAAGAAATATAGTCAAAGACACTCTTCGAGACATCAAGGACTTACTCAAAGACATCAAAGTTGCACTCAAAGACATCCTTTGAGACATCAAAAACATCCTTTAAGACTTCAAGGGCACTCTTCGAGATATCAAAAGAAACTCTCAAACACACAAAAATATTTACTCGCATCCTCAAAGTTATTCTCAGAGTCATCAAAAAGTTAATCTCAGTCATCAAATGTTATTCTCTAAGTAACCTTTCGTTCGTCAGAGAAACTTTCTAAGACATCTTTGTTCATTAAAGTTAATCTCAGAGGCATAAAAGTTATTCTTTAAGACAACAAAGTCATTCTCAGAGTCATCAAAAGTTATTCTCAGATTCACCTTTGTTATTCAAAGAAGCCTTCTGAGACATCCTCGTTCAACAAAAACTGTCCTCAGAGCCATCAAAAAGTTATATACAGTCATCAAAGTTATTCTTTAATTATCTTTTCGTTCATCAGAGAAGCTTTCTAAGACATCTTTGTTCATCAAAGTAGTTCTCTAAGACATCAATCTTGTTCTCTAAGACACTAAGACATCAAAGATGTTCTCTAAATCATAAAAGTTATTCTCTAAGTCACCTTCGTTTATTAGAGAAACTTTCCAAAACATCTTTGTTCATCAAACTTGTTCTCAAAGTCATCAAAGTTATTCCAAGAGACATCAAAAGTTAATCTAAGACAACTTCTTTCATCAAAGTTATTTTTAGAGACCTCTAAACTTATTATGTAAGACATAAAAGTTATTCTCAGAGTCATCAAAGTTGTTCTCTAACACATCAATGTTGTTCTCTAACACACCAATGTTGTTCTCTAAGACATCAAAGATGTTCTCTAAATCATAAAAGTTAATCTCTAAGTCACCTTCGTTCATTAGAGAAATTTTCCAATCCATCTTCGTTGATCAAAGTTATTCTCAGAGTCATCAAAGTGATCTCTAATTCACCTTCGTTCTCCAAAAAAGTTGTTCTCTAAGACACCTTCGTTCATCAAAGAAACTCTCCTTCTTCCATCATGTTATTCTTTAAGACATCTTCAGTCATAAAATTTCTCTCCAAAATGTAACTAGTTCAGCTTTTCATACCAAACCTGCACTTCTGTTAAAATATATTTTCTTAGTCACTTTACCCTAAAACTGTTCTCTGAACTACACTGCTCAAACCTACGTAACCTATCCTCTCCACCCAATGTTACTTAGTTAAGGTAACGTTCCTAAACCTAACTTTACCTATCCTAACATAACTTACCTATCTTACCTAACTTACCTAACCTAACCTAACCTACATAACCTATCCTCTCCACCCAATGTTACTTAGTTAACGTAACGTTCCTAAACCTAACTTTACCTATCCTAACATAACTTACCTATCTTACCTAACTTACCTAACCTAACCTAAGCTACGTAACCTATCCTCTACACCCAATGTTCCTTAGTTAACGTAACGTTCCTAAACCTAACTTTACCTATCCTAACATAACTTACCTATCTTACCTAACTTACCTAACCTAACCTAACCTAACCTACGTAACCTATCCTCTCCACCCAATGCTACTTAGTTAACGTAACGTTCCTAAACCTAACTTTACCTATCCTAACATAACTTACCTTACCTTACCTATCTTACCTAACCTAACCTAACTTATCCTGCTTAACCTAACTTATCCTGCTTAACCTAACTTTACCTATCCTAACTTAACTTACCTTACCTTTACCTATCTTACCTAACTTAACCTGCATAACATAACTTTACCTATTCTAACATAACTTACCTATCCTATCTTACCTAACTTACCTAACCTAACTTAACTTATCCTGCTTAACTTACCTTACTTTTCCTATCTTACCTAACTTAACCTGCATAACCTAACTTTACTTTACCTATCTTACCTAACCTAACCTAACTTTACCTTACCTATCTTACCTAACCTAACCTAACTTATCCTGCTTAACCTAACTTACCTACATTACCTAACTTAACCTGCTTAACCTAACTTACCTACATTACCTAACTTAACCTGCTTAACCTAACTTACCTACATTACCTAACTTAACCTACTTAACCTAACTTTACCTATCCTAACTTAACTTACTTTACCTTACCTATCTTACCTACATTACCTAACTTATCATGCTTAACTTAATTTACCTACATTACCTAACTTAACCTGCTTAACCTAACTTACATAACTTAACCTGCATAACCTAACTTTATCTTACCTAACTTACCTAACCTAACTTATCCTGCTTAACCTAACTTACCTACATTACCTAACTTACCTACCCTACCTAACTTAACCTGCTTAACCTAACTTACCTTACCTTACCTAACTTACCTATCTTACCTAATTAACCTAACTTATCCTGCTTAACCTAACTTACCTACATTACCTAACTTATCTCTGCTTAACCTAACTTTACCTATCCTAACTTAACTTACTTTACCTTACCTATCCTACTTAACTTACCTAACTTAACCTAACTTATCCTGCTTAACCTACCTTACATAACTTAACCTGCTTAACCTAACTTACGTAACTTATCTTACCTATCCTAACCTAGCCTAACTTGCTTTACCTAACTTAATCTTACATTCCCAAACTGATGTATCCTAACTTATCTAGTCCAACCAGACATGATCTAACTTACATAATTATTCCTGCTTGTCTTTTGTTTCGTCAATCATTGTCTCATATTCATTTACTCATTTCAAGGGTTAATTTCTCAAATGGACATTTTTGCATTTCAAGTGTTATTTGTTTAAGATTGGGTGTTTAACCATTTTAAAGGATTTTTGTTATATATGGGAATTTACTCGTTTCAAGGGCTAATTTCTCAAATGGTCATTTTTGCAGATGAAGTGTTATTTGTTAAACTTCATCAAGTTGCTCATAAGTTGCATTTATTATGTTTGTTATCATTTATTCTTATTCCCCAACCCCTTAACCTAACCTCTTGTAATCTTAGTGTATTTAGTAGGTTCTATCATATGTTCTTATTCCCCAACCCTATAACCTAACCTTTCAGATGTAGTTTATTGTGTTTTTGACGTATTTGTTGAATATATTATCCTTTTCATAACCTTTCAGATGTAGTTTTGTTTCTCCTTTGTATATTATTTCCCAAATCCACCATCCCACTTAACCTTTCCTTCTTTTACATTGTTTCTCCTACTCCTTCTAACCCTTCTTTTCTATCTCTCTCCCTTATTCTCTCTCTTCCTCCCCCTCTCTCTCACTCATTTGCTCAAATGCTCTCTTGTTTCTCAAATTCAAGTCTTAGTTCTCCCATTCCCTCACTCTCATTCACTTAGTTTTTCTTTTTCTCAAATTCAAGTCTTAGTGCTCCCATGCTCTCTTGTTTTTTCTCAATTTCAAGTCTTAGTAGATCTGATTCTTTACTATTGTAATTTTATTATTACTAAGATAAAGAATGAACTTATATGTGAAAACAAAGTAAAGGAAGGAAAGAAGGTTAAGTGGGATGGCGGGTTTGGGTAAAAATTTTACCCAAACCCACCATTTTTATTTTAACAGTAGTGCAGGTTTGGTATGAAAAGCTGAACTAGTTACATGTTGGAGAGAAGTTTTATGACTGAAGATGTCTTAAAGAATAACATGATGGAAGAAGGAGAGTTTCTTTGATGAACGAAGGTGTCTTAGCGAACAACGTTTTTGGAGAACGAAGGTGAAATAGAGATCACTTTGATGACTCTGAGAATAACTTTGATCAATGAAGATGGATTGGAAAGTTTCTCTAATGAACGAAGGTGACTTAGAGATTAAATTTTATGATTTAGAGAACATCTTTGATGTCTTAGAGAACAAGATTGATGTCTTAGAGAACAACTTTGATGAACAAAGATGTCTTAGAAAGCTTCTCTGGTGAACGAAAAGATACTTAGAGAATAACTTTGATGACTGTATTTAACTTTTTGATGGCTCTGAGGACAGTTTTTGTTGAATGAGGATGTCTCAGAAGGCTTCTTTGAATAACAAAGGTGACTCTGAGAATAACTTTTGATGACTCTGAGAATGACTTTGTTGTCTTAAAGAATAACTTTTATGCCTCTGAGATTAACTTTAATGAACGAAGATTGATGACTTGTTGTCTTAAAGATAACTTTTATGCCTTGAGAGAAAGTTTCTCTGACGAACGAAAGGTTACTTAGAGAATAACATTTGATGACTGAGATTAACTTTTTGATGACTCTGAGAATAACTTTGAGGATGCGAGTAAATATTTTTGAGTGTTTGAGAGTGTCTTTTGATATCTCGAAGAGTGCCCTTGAAGTCTTAAAGGATGTTTTTGATGTCTCAAAGGATGTCTTTGAGTGCAACTTTGAAGTCCTTGATGTCTCGAAGAGTGTCTTTGACTATATTTCTTACTTAACGACATATAATTTTAGTTAGGAACAATGATGAATATGACTATTTTAGCGAAGTGAAAGGTTACTTTAGTTAAGAACAGTGTTGGAAAGAGGCTACACATGACTATTTCAGATGAGAGAAGTGATATTTCAGTTAAGAAATGACAGGGAAACATGATGAAGTAGCTATTTTTTTTTAGTTGACTGATGAATACTTTTAGTTAAAACAAACATGATGAACATGACTTTTTCTGTGCTCCCCAAAGTATAATGTCAGTTAAGAACAGCGATGAAAGATATCTTTGGTTATTTTTTCTTACTTGACGAAAACATAATGGCTGTTACGAAATGATGAACAAGACTATTTTTAGTTGAATGACGATGGATAAAGTTAGTTATGAACAGTGTTGGAAAGATTCCTTTGACCATTTTTAGCTAAGAGAAAGGTTGTTTTAGTTAAGAACGGTGTTGAATGACATTAATCCTGACTATTTTTGGTTTATTGGATAATAAGTTTAGTTGAGAAATGACAAAAGTGACTATGTTTTAGTTGATTGGCGAAAAATTTTTAGTTAAGAAGTTACAAGAAAGGTTTTGTCTTTGTAAATTTGGAACTGAATAAAGTGTAGATTTGTTTAAAAACAGGGTTGGTAGAACTATTAAGTTGACTACGAGAATTACTTTGACATAGTTTTTTGCAAATAAAACTGGGTGACTAAAATTGTTGAGGGAACTGTATTGCCGATGATAATATTTGACAAAGAACTCGTTAGTGAATGGAAGAAACAAATTGGTTTAAAAAACAAAGAACATAAAAAATTGAGGTTAAGTAAGGGAATGAACACAGTGAACATACGGTGAACACAGAAAACATGTAAGAAAAAGTTGATGAATAGAGTGAACATGCAGGGAATATGAACTTATAGAGAATATGAAGACATGATAAGGAACATTGGGAATACAAAGAATGAACACTGAACATGTGAAGAACAAGCTAAGAACAATGAGAACATGAATACTGAGTATACAAGTTATACAGAGAACATGTAAGGGACTGTAATGAACGTGGGGGAAAAATGGTAAAAAACAGAAAAAATTGAGAAAAACAGGTGAAAAAATTTGAACTGAGCATGCTGTGAACATTTGTAGAACATGGAGTGAACACAGATAACATGGAAAAAATGTGAAGAACACAGCTGAATATAGAGAAAATAAGGAAATACAGTATGATTATTGAAGGTTTGGATACGTTGGGGATGAGAAGGTAGGGGAGGGAAAGGGTAAGGTGATTACTCTGATAAAGAGTTAGGCTGGAGAGGGACTTGATTGGACATATTCATGTTCGATGATCTAAGACAGAGGAAATGGAGCTTGGCTAAAGTCCTGATTAATTTTACTACGTTAGAAGTAAGGTGATCTTAAATCTCAGGTGATTTAGTTGGATAATAAAGAACTTGTACAAAATGAGCTAAGCGGGGAACAATTGTTGAAACTCGGTAACTGAACTGGTTTTTATTTACTATGTCTGAAAATGTAGTTGGGTGTTTAAATCTCCGGGGGATTTGGACTGATAGTAGTGAATTTACAGGAGTGAACTTGGACAGAGGACAAGAGCTAGAGTTTTATAATTGTTTACATCATATTTATTATGTCTGAAATACAGAGGGTAAAAATTTCAGGGAAATTGATGGGTTATTTACAAAGATACGAGAGAGAACTAAGGCAGAGACGAGAGTTGTAGCTCGTTAACTGTTTTATCTTATTTACGGTGTCTGAAATACAGAGGGTAAAAATTTCAGGGGAATTGATAGGATATTAACAAAGACTTGAGGGGGAAGTAGGGTGGGGGACGAGAGCTGTAGCTCAGTAACTGACTTGATCTTATTTACTACGACAGAAATATGACTGTTTAAAATTTCAAGGGGATTGAACTGCTTGTAGCGAAAATGTTGGTCTCTGTCAAATTTGGGTCTTCAATTGGACTCTGATTAATTTTGATCATGAACTGGACTCTGTTCATTTTTGGGTAAAAACTGGACTCTGATGAATTTTGCTAGGAAACTGGACTCTGACGAATTTCTGTCGTTAATTGGACTCTGATTATTTTTGGGTATAAAATGGACTCTGTCAAATTTTGGTAGATTACAGGACTTTTGTGAAATTTGAGCTTAAACTGAAATCTGACGAATTTCTGTTGATAATTGGACTCTGTTATTTGTTAAATTATCTCTGATAATTTTTGGCCTTTACTGGACTCTGAATATTTTGGGCACAAAGGGAACTCTGGTGAATTTTCGGTATAAAATGGACTCTGATGAAAAATGGGTTGAAAATGGACTCTGACGAATTTTGCTCACAAAGTGGACTCTAAATAATTTAGGTCAACAACTAGACTTTGACGAATTTTGGTCTTTACAGGTGAAACAGCCGTAAATGGTTATAAAACTTAAAGTAATGACTAAGATGCCTTTTTTCCTCACCAAAATGTCTAAGACAATATTCTCTATAAATGGACTTTGAAAATACGAGGTTTTGAAAACTGGTGCAATACGTCCGTAGAGTTTACCCTGAAAACCCTGACTCATAAACACGATATTTCTAAATTTTTTCTATACGATTTTCCTACTTATTTTCCTTATAAGAACGCTTAAAAAACTTCTAAAATCTCAGAAATTATTTTTCTCATAGGAATTCCTTACTTCCAAATCTGTGACTGCCCAAATTTACCTGAAAAATCCTGGCTCACAAACACGATATTTCCCAGAAACAAAATATCGTCTTTGAGTTTCCATCCACACTACTAACTAGTACACCACAACTACCATACCACCACTAGTACACCACTACTACCACACTACCACTAGTACATCACTACTAGTACAACTCTACTACCACACCACCACCAGTACTCCGCTACTAGTACACCACAACTAGTACACCACTACTACTACACCATAACTAGCACATCACCACTTCCACATCACAACTAGTACACCACTACTACCACACCACCACAGGTGCACCACAACTATCACATCACCACTAGTACACCACTACTAGTACACCATTACTACCACACAACAGTTATTATGCCACTTCTACCACACCACAACTTGTACACTACTACCACACCACAACTAGTACACTACTACCACACCATCACTATTACACGACTACTAACACACCATCACTAGTACACCACAACTAGTACACCACAACTAGTATACTACATCTAGTACACCACTACTACCACACCATCACTAGTACACCACAACTAGTACACCACATCTAGTACACCACAACTAGTACTCCACAATTAGTACACCACAACTAGTACACCATCACTAGTACACCACTACTACTACACCATAACTAGTACACCGCAACTAGTACACCACAACTAGTTCACCACAACTAGTACTCCACAATTAGTATACAACAACTAGTACACCACATCTAGTACACCACCACTACCACACCATCACTAGTACACCACACCATCACTAGTACACCACAACTAGAACACCACAACTAGTACACCACAATTAGTACACCACAACTAGTACACCATCACTAGTACACCACTACTACCACAGCATCACTAGTACACCACACCATCACTAGTACACCACAACTAGTACACTACAACTAGTACACCACAACTAGTACTCCACAATTAGTACAATACAACTAGTACACTACAACTAGTACACCACCACTAGTACTTCACAACTAGTATACCACAACTAGTACATCACAACTAGTATACTACTACTTCCACACCATCACTAGTACACCACAACTAGTACTTAACAACTAGTACACCTCAACTAGTATACCACTACTACCACACCATCACCAGTACTCCAATACTACCACACCATCGCTAGTACACCACAACTAGTACACCCCAACTAGTACACCACTACTACCACACCATCAATAGTACACCACAACTAGTACACCACAACTAGTACACCACAACTAGTATACCACTACTACCACACCATCACTAGTACACCGCAACTATACACCACAACTAGAACACCACTACTACCACACCATCACTAGTGTACCCCAACTACCACACTACAACTAGTACACCACTACTACCACACCATCACTAGTACACCAAAACTAGTACACCACAACAAGTACACCACTACTTCCACACCACCACTACTACCACACCACCACTAGTATACCACTTCTACCAAACTATCACTAGTATACCACAACTACCACACCACAACTAGTACACCACTACTTCCACACTACCACTAGTACACCACTACTACCACACCACCACTAGTACACCACTACTACCACACCACCACTAGTACACCACTACTACCACACCACCACTAGTACACTACTACCATACCACAACTACCACAGTACAACTAGTACATCACTACTACCACACCACAACTAGTGGTGTGGTAGTAGTAGTGTACTAGTTGTGGTGTGGTAGTAGTGGTGTACTAGTTGTACTGTGGTAGTTGTGGTGTACTAGTTGTGGTATGGTAGTAGTGTACTAGTGGTGGTGTGGTAGTAGTGGTGTACTAGTTGTGGTGTGGCAGTAGTAGTGTACAACTATTACACCACAACTACCACACCACCACTAGTACACCACTGCAACCACACCACCACTAGTTCACCACTACTACCACAACCTCCCCCCCCCCCTCCCTATCCGGCCCGTTGGCGCCGTATGGGAGGCTTAGTGGACGGCTGCTGGAGTGTGATGCTCCGTGGGACAGTCCTCTGTCCTTTGGTGGCCTTGCACTCCTGCTGCTGTCTTCTCTAATTGTGCCGTATCGCTTTTCCTTTTTCCTTTTGTTTCGTTTTCTCGCCCCTCTTCTCCTATCTGCTTGTCTTTTCCTAGGAAAAGACAAGCAGATAGGAGAAGCTATCTACCGACCTTTTGCTTGATTTGGTTATTCCTTTGGACTTCTTCTATTTTGACACCCGGGTGCTTGAGGAAGCATACTCTTGCACCCGTAGAACTGTAGTACCCGACGTCTCGAGCGAGGGGAACCTTTTATTGTCAATCCCCCTTCCGTCGCTGAACCCGATCTCGACGGACTGACAGTTCTTAAGGTGGCATTTGTGGGGCGTATACTCATGACGCACCCCTAGGGGGCCCCGGCATGATCGGCGATAGCTTTCTGTTGGGTGTCCTGCCTCTAAGTGTGGCTCCATGGTGGGTATGGGGGCACATTCGTGAGTGAATTTCTTTCTCTTCGTCTTTATGTCGTTGAATGTTTCTGTTGTACCCTCTCAGGCTCGTGGGGTGGGCGACCAAGCCCCTTATCTTGAGGTTATCTTGAGATGATTTCGGGGCTTTTCAGTGTCCCGCGGCTCGGTCCTCGACCAGGCCTCCACCCCCAGGAAGCAGCCCGTGACAGCTGACTAACACCCAGGTACCTATTTTACTGCTAGGTAACAGGGGCATAGGGTGAAAGAATCTCTGCCCAATGTTTCTCGCTGGCGCCTGGGATCGAACCCAGGACCACAGGATCACAAGCCCACCGTGCTGTCCGCTAGGCCGACTGGCTCCCTGAGTCGGCCTGAATTGGAAGACCGGGCTCTGTAGCTCCCGCTGCATTGGGCTCCGACCTTGCTCCACCTTTGACCGTCCTGAATTCTTCCCCCAGCTCCCCTCCCTCCTCTGTGGTTGGGTCGAGCCTCCAGCCCCCGGTGGTGACCACTTCGTCCCCTGGTGCAGCTAAGAGTCTCGTTGTGACTATTGCAACTTTTGACCCCTCTCTCTCCAGGGGTTCTCAACGCCATCAGCGCCACGGCCGCACTCGCTCGTTTCCTTCCTGCACTGATGCGTATCAGGCCTTATATGGTCATGCTTCGTGGGCTAAATACTTTGATCTCCTCCCTCTTGATTCTGCGCCCTCTGACGATTTCTCCCTCCATCGGCATCTCGTTGATTCCATGGATGCGTCTGTTACTTTCAAACCCACTCGTCTTGGTACACGTGTCGTTGCTGCTCCTTCGCAGGATGCAGCTTCCCGCTTGGCTACCTTGGCGAGATCCCTGTTCGGGTCTCAAAGAACACTCGGTTGAATGCCAGTGTTGGCACTTTTTTTCCCCCGCCCCATGTTGCAACCGGCGATCGGAATCTGCAGGACTGCCACGATGACATTCGGCATATCCTTGATGCCCAAGGCCATTCTGTCCTCCAGGTTGACTCGTTTACTCGTCCCCCTCGTGGTCGTCGCCGTCAACCCTTTCGAGTTGTGAAAATCACCTTTAATGGTAGGACCCTTCCATCCTCTGTCATTCTTGCTGGTGCCAGGTGCTCTGTCCAGGAGTATATTCCTTCTCCTCAGCTTTGTAACAAGTGCTGGAGGTTTGAGCATGGTGTCCTCCGCTGCTCTGGGACTTTCTCTCTCTGTCCTTTGTGTGGGAGTGAAGGTCACTCTAAGTCGGAGGGCACTTCTCAACAAGCTTGCTGCCTCAACTGCGGTGAGGCCCATCCTACCTTCTCCCGTGCCTGTATCCATTACAAGCTTGAGGCAGCCGTCCTCAACTTGAAGCACCGGGAGCGTTTATCTTTTCCCGAGGCGAGGCGCCAGGTTCGCTGGCTCCCGCCTTATGCTAACGTCTCTTATGCTCGCGTGTTGCGCTCTTCCTATCCTCGTCCTTCCCACCTTCCTCAGACTCACAACCGTTTCCGGGCCTTGGACCCTGATACGCCCACTGCCCCCTCCTCTGTTCCTTTGAGTTCTGTCCCGAAGGGTTCCCCTCCTGGTCCTCTGTCTGGGGTTTCCCTTCTTTCTACCCGGTCTGTCATGTCTCGTGTGTCTTCTTCCTCGTCTCCCTTCGATCCTCCTTCCCATCCTTCTCCTCCATCTATTGACTCTCCCCGCCGCCTGTCGGTGCAGGCGGATGTCCATCGCTCTCCTAACGGCCGTCATGTGTGCTCTCGTTCAGTTTCTCCTGTTGAGACGCTCTAATCCATTGCCCAGTATGTAGTTGCTGGGACACCGGTCTCTTTACGTCAGAAGGGTAAGCCTGGCTCCTCTCCATCCTCCTCCCTGGTGGGTAAGAAGGCTTCGCTTTCTTCCTCGGCCCCTACTACTGGCTCTATTGCTCCTTCCCCTCCCATTTCAGTGGTTGCGCCCCTGTTCCTGCTATGGAGGTTTCTTTGGCCCCTGCTTCCCTCTCGGTTGCTGTCCTTGCTGAGGTGCGCTCCCCTCTTCCTGCATCCCCTCTTCCTGCTGCTGTCCTTGACTGCTCCTCTCCGTTGTCTCCTCCTCCGGACCCCGCCCGCCCACCTCTGGTCTGTTCACCCGCTTCCTTCCCTCCGTATTTACTCAGTTTACCCATGCCCCCTAACCCTGACTTTGCTGACCCTGATCCCGACCCTGATATTCTTTAACGTGTATGTTGCTCTTTCGCCATTGTTTCTTCCTTGTTCTCTGTTGTTGTCCTTTCTCTTCTCGTCATTGTCTATTCTTCAATGGAACGTTCGAGGTTATTACGTCAGTTTCCTCGAACTCCAACTTCTAATTTCGCGGTTTTCGCCCCTTTGTGTCTGTCTCCAGGAGCCGATGCTTGGTGCTCGTCCTGGTCGTTTTCGTGCCTATTCCTTTCTCTCCCCCCCCCCTCCTAGCCGTTGCTGGGACTCCTAATTCTTCTGCTCTCCTGATTCGTGCTGATGTTCCCTTTGTTCCCTTACTTTTTGCTTTGCCTCTCCATTGTTGTGCTGCTCGTATCATTGTGGGGAAATGGTTCACAGTTTGTTCCATTTATCTCCCCCCGAGTGTCCCGCTTTCTCTTCCTGATTTGAAACAACACCTGGACTCCTTGCCGGAGCCTGAGATCCTGCTGGGTGATTTCAATTGTTGTCATTCTCTTTGGGGTGATGTTCTGACGAATACCCGAGGTCGCCTTCTTGAGCTGTTTATCCTCTCTTCTTCCCTGTCTCTTCTGAATTCTGGTGAGCCAACTCACTTGGACTCTCGGACTCGCACCCTTTCCTGTCTTGATCTTTCTCTCTGCTCTTCTTCTCTTTACTTAGATTTCACTTGGCAGGTTCTTGATGACCTCCATGGCAGTGACCATTTCCCCATCCTTGTTTCCTTTTTCTCTTTTCGCCCTTCCCTCTCCTTCCCTATGTGGCAGTTTACTAAGGCGGACTGGAACCTATTTACCCTCAGTGCTGCTCTCTCTGACCTCTCCTTTCTGCCTCTCCCTCGTGCTCTCCTTCTTTTTCATGGCACTGTCTTCGACGCTGCCCTCCGCTCTATTCCTCGCTCTTCCTCTCGGGGTCCGCGGAAGTGCGTTCCACGGTGGAATGCTGATTGTGCTCGGATTGTCTGCTGTAAGCGTGCAGCCTGGAAGAGGCACCGCTGTCGGCAGACGGCCGATTCTTAACTTTTCTTTCGGAAAGCGAGTGCGGTGGCCCATAGGGCCATCCGTACGGCTAAGCGTGAATGTTGGGCATCTTATGTCTCCACACTTACGTCCAAAACTCCTCTGCCACAGATCTGGAAGCGTATCCACAAGACAGCGGGTAAGTTCGTTCCCGATGTTTCACCGGTCCTTCACCTCCATGGTACTCTTGTGGCAGACCCGTTGCAGGTCGCTTCCGAACTGGGTTCCCACTTTTCTTTTGTTAGCTCTGGTCTTCATCTTCCCCAATCCTTCCTTCTTCGTAAACCTGTCCTTGAGTCTCGTCCTTTAGATTTCTGCACTCGTCTTCGGCTTCCCTATAATGATCCCTTCTCTCTCTCTGAACATCGTTCTGCCCTGGCCCTCTGCGGTTCTGCGGCGGCGGGCTCCGATGGTATTCATTATGAGATGCTTCGCCATCTCCCTCCGTGCACGTCTCAGTATTTACTGAGTCTGTATAATCGGATCTGGGAGTCGTCGTTAGTCCCTGAGGACTCGCTCGATGCCGTTATCCTCCCTGTTCGCAAACCGGGGTCTTTGGGTACTTCCTCTAAGGACTTTCGTTCTATTGCCCTCACAAGTTGTGTCTGCAAACTCTTTGAACGTATGGTTAACGTTCGTCTGATGTGGTTCCTGGAACACCATCACCTCCTCTCCTCTTCTCAATTTGGTTTCTGCAAGTGCCGCAGCACGACAGATGTCCTGGTGAACTTGGAGGTCAATATTCGTACTGATTTTGCTGTGAAGACCTCCGTTGTTGCCGTCCTTTTTGACCTGGAACAGGCTTACGACACCACTTGGCGATATCATATGCTATCTCAACTTCATTCTTTTGGCCTTCGTGGTCATTTCCCTCTCTTTCTCCGCAGCTTCCTCTGTCGTCGTTCCTTTCAGGTGCGACTTGGTACCTCGCTCTCTGCCTCTTTTCAGCAATACGAAGGTGTGCCCCAGGGTCGTGTTTTGAGCACTACTCTTTTTTTGGTTGCCCTCGATGGTCTTCTTTCCTCTCTTCCTTCAGGTGTTTTCTCCGCGCTCTATGTCTATGATCTTATCCTATGCTGTCGGGGTGATGATTCGCCTCTCCTTCAATGCCGGCTTCAACTTGCAATTGATGCCGTGTCGTCTTGGGCCACCGATCATGGCTTCAATTTCTCTACTTCTAAGACTTGTGCCATGACTTTTACTCGGAAACGGGTCGTTCTTCGTCCCTCTTTGTCACTTTATGGTCATCCCCTTGAATACAAAGATTCTGCAAAGCTTTTGGGGTTATTCCTTGACACTCGTTTGTCTTGGTCTCCCCATATCTCTTACCTCCGTGTTGAGTGCTCTAAGGCTCTTACCCTCCTTCGAGTATTGTCCCATACTTCTTGGGGGGCAGATAGGCGCACTCTCCTTGCTTTACATTCCTCTCTCGTCCTGTCTAAGCTCGGTTATGGTTGCCCTGCTTACTCGTCTGCTTCTCTTTCTACTCTTCCCCGTCTTGATGCTTTACACCATACTGGGTTGCGCCTGAGTTCTGGTGCCTTTCGTTCGACTCCTGTCCTTAGCTTGTATGTTGATACTGGCTTCCTGTCTCTCCAGGACCGTCGTGATCGCTACTGTCTTCGCTATCTTGCGCGGTCCTTACGACATCCTTCCTCTCGCCTCTGTCGTGCGTTAACTTTTACCCTTCTTACGGTTCCTGTTCCTCTTCACCGCCTCCCTCTTTCTTTCCAT